>NTPY01000875.1:95155-115518 GCA_002922825.1 Brachionus calyciflorus
TTTATTAATTAGCTAATTAATGAAAAACGAATATCAGTTTCGAAAATTTCAATATCAACTAATTGAATAATTAATATTGAAATTGATTGATATTGAAATTCTAATCTCAATGATATTGAGCTTTACAAGACCCAAACTTTCTATCTATAATTTTTATCAAATTAAAAAAATTTCCTTAGTTAATTAGTTAAAAATAAGTGTAAAACAACTTTTAAAAAAATTTTTTTAAACTAAAACACTAAAAAATTATGCAAAAAAAGGAGATTGGAAACAAAGCCCATCGAAATTAATCAAAAAACTGAAAAATTGATTTTTATTGTTTTTTATGTGATTTTACACTTAAATATCACCTTAAAAGAGCTTTTTAGAATTTTTTGTTAGAATTTGCGTTTAGAATAAAATTTAAGTCGACTCGAGTCGACTCCCAACACTAATCTTAAGTGATTTACAAATAGAATTGATCAATAATTCAATACACAAATAACACTGATTTCAAAGATCTTTTAATGAGTATTTGCGAGTATATTCAATATCCACATGAATAGTGGTTTGATGAAAATAATTTTTCCGATTCTGACGATGACGAAGATACAAATGATGCACAAAATATTAACAATAATGGAGTCAATATACAACACCAACAAGAAAATTTAGTTTATGCAAATCTCGAAACTGTCCAAGTTTTAGAGACAAATTTTAATCTTAATGATGAGCAACCTGGTCCAAGTACAAGGATTCCACTTGCAGTTAGATGTGCAGATTTAGACTTTGTAGAATTAAGCGATGAGTCATTCAATTATTTAGAAAATGTATTATGGAAAGTATCGAGTAGATGCGTTTAGCAAAAAAAGATTAACAAGAGCGAGTTGATAGAGCGATTGCGATTGGAATATCAGCTTTTAGCGAACAAGATATAAAAGACGAAGTAAAAAGACTTTGGAGTCTAAAAAGACTTAACAAACAGCGTATTTCGAAACTTGATCGTGAAGCAGCGAGACTGAGTTTAATCAAGAAGAGAACAAAAAAAAGATTTGGATTTTTTAAACCGTTATCGAAATAATCAAAATTATTAAAAGTTTTTTCTTAATTCCAATTAATTAATTAAATTGTTTAATTTTTTTAATTAATTTTCTTTTTTTTTTTAATTTGATATTAATTTTTTTTATTTGTATTTGATAATTAAACAATAAAAAATTTAAAGATAATTTTTTTTTTACTTTTATTTTTTCGTCATAATTATTAATCGGAAATATTTTAAATATGAATATTGCATAATTTTTTTTCGAGACAATTAAAATAAGGAAAAAAAATAAGCATGATTATTTTTCGGCATAATTTTACGATTTACCAAATTTTAAATTCCTATAACTTAATACTAAATAAAATTAGCAATATCAAGCATTTTTTCTTTCTTTTAAAATATTCTAATAAAAGCTCTTCATTTTTTTATTTGAATCATTTTTTATAGCCTAAAAAAATTCAAATAGAAGGTCCTCGATTAAAAATATAAAAATATGATGTTGTGAAAAAATAGAATACTTGCATTATTTCATCTAATTGATTAGGAGTAATTAAATTTTTATTTAACCGATGAGAAACTTTTTTTAAAATATTGAACTAGAAAGTTAAACAATCGATTGTTCTGTATTTGTTTTACTTTTATTTTCACAAACCTATGTTTAAAAAAAAATATTTTAAATTTAAAATAAAAAGCTTACTTAAAGAAGCTGCTTTTAAAAATCTAGTTGGTGCTAAATTCTTTTAGTCTCCATGTGGCACCAGCCCTGCTATTAAGCAATTTAACAAGTACGCTAAAGGATTTAAAAATTAATAAAAGGGTTTAATAATTTCCCAAAATATTTTGCAATAAGATCGGCGAATTTCAATAATGTTAGAAAATCAGTTAAAAAAACAAAAAAAAATTTTGTGAAAAACTTATATATAAATAAAAATCCTAAAAAAGCGTCAATATCATGAAACTTCCCAATTTTTTTCATGCAAGGATTTCAGGTACGATTTCTTTAAAGTCACCTAGGGATCGTGGTCCTACTTTTGCAGTCTCCCTGTCTAGCCAACTCCTTAAGTTTTCAAGAAATTTAAATCCAGACTGTTAGCTGGCCATTTTACATACTGTTTTTTGTTATCAGGGAATATTTAGGTTAATTTTTTTGCTCTAAGGCAAAGTCAATTGTCTTGCACGGCTGGTCTTAGCGTGGTTTATTCATCTACTTAATCAAGTTTTCATTCAAAATTTCCATGTATCTGTTTGCATTTAATTTCCTATCAACGATATAATGAATTCCGTGCCCATATAACTCATACAATACCATATTCCAATCGAACCACTTCCTTGCTTCTTGAAAGAAAATTTTCATTCGAGTTTTTTTGCTAATTACTTTCTTCTGACTTAAGATTAAGATGTAGTCTTACCATTAGATAATTTAATTGCATTGACCATCGACGCCGGTTTTAACTACCCACTGTCAATTTATTAATATTTTTATAAAGTATTAACACTAATTTAGAAAAATCACAGAATTCCGCAGATCACAGTTCCCCCAGATCACAGAAAATCCCATGTCTTCGAAGTCCCCCGGACTTTCTAACTTTAAATTTTTATTTTTTTTCTTGAGTTTTTTAATTTTTTAAAGTTTTGTAAGCTTATATATAAAAATTCATAATGATTGTTTGCTAATTAAGGAAAAAGGAGTGTCAAGTTCAAGTTTTTCACAAAAAATTTTTTCCAAAAAAAGGAGCAGTTTTTTTTATATTTTTTCAAGTTTTTTTTTAAATTAATCAATTATAGAGTGTTGGTTGATTCAAAACCTGGAAAGAGCATAGGATTTTTACAGCATTATACGGAAAGTGATAGACCTGTGCTGTAAATTCCTAAGAGCCTTAATTTTTTGTTTCTATTCAATCTTTTAAATCAAGAAAATTAGTTATAGTTCTTGTTGAAAGAGAATCCGAAAAAAAATCGGCTATTGGAATAATAAGTTTGTGTTTTTGATTCACTCGGGATTTTGTAAAAATATATTCAGTTGCGTCAAAAACCAAACTGGAACATTCTTTTGAACTATTGTCAAAAAAAGCCTGAAAAGACCACTTTTGATGGTTTGTGCATAGCCTTTGATTCAAATTTCTTAAGATCCTGAATAAAGCTTATCACACGCTATTTTGATCGATTTGAAATCGACGTCAAACAATTTAAAATTTTCAAATTGTCTTGACAAGGATTGCCAATCACTTTTAAGTTTTTGAATTGTTTTCTATGTTATGAAACCTATCTCTATAGAAATCGAAGAAAAACTTCTATAAAAAATGGATTAAAAGATCACAAAAGAAAATATTAGGATTTTAAAAGGGTTCTTAAATATACCCAAAAGTCTTAATTTTCAATTATAAGATGTTTCAGCTATGATTAAGGTAACATTAAAAGTTACGGTTAAGGCTGCATTTATTTTGGAATCACTGTACAATAAAACAAAAAAATTGATGAAATCTAATTCAAAGCAATTTTTTCCTTTATTTTCGAAATTAAATTAGGACTTAAAATTAAATTTAACATCTTTTATTAGGCCAATTATTATTATTTATAGCTCCATTGTCAATTTAAAGTAAAATTTAATATAAAAAATAAAAAAATCATAAAAAATTTTTTTAGTTATTTCTCAAAAAAAAAATAGAACGGCGAATTCGCCTGTTAAATAAGTGATTGTGTTGTTGTGATCATCGATTGGGATAAAATGTATAAGTAAGATTTCTTTATTAAAATTACTTAAATTATCAAAGTAAAAAAATACTTCACCGAGGTCCAATAATTTAAGTTGTTTTAGATTTCTTTTTTCAATCTGAGAACCAAATAAATTGAGGCTTATTTTCATCTCTATATTTTTTGGAATAATCTTCACCTAAATTTCCAATATCTTTTTCAATTTTCTCAATCAAGCTTTAAGCTTTAATATAAACTCCCTGAAAATATTTTAAATAAAAAACCGACCACCTTTTGTTCCTCTAAACATTCGTATTTTAGCACCCTAATGCAATCCAACAAAGATATTTTTAGGATAAATTCAAATTAATCTTCTTAAAAAATGAAAAAAAATATTTTTTAGTGTGTGCAATAGATTTTTCTTATTATTTAGGGATTTAAACCATCGATAGATTTACCATTGTACAAACCTGAAGTTTTGTACTCACGATTTTATTATTGCTAGTCTTTGGTCCTTTGGCTACAAAAAGGGATAATATAATTTCGAAAATGCACAGGTCCAACAATCGGTTTATAAAAAAAAACATACATCGTAACTTCTGTTAACTATTAGACCTATTTTTATATGGCGTGCACATTAAAAATTAAATTTATAAATATAAAACTATTGAATAGAGAAAATTTTTTAATATTTAGGTAAATATTTTTTATTCCAAATATTTTATTTAACATCGGGCTCAATAAAAAAGATGATTTTTTATTTTTTTTTAAAAAAATTCAAAACCTTCTGCTTTCAGTTATTTTTAAGAATACCAAAAAAAAAATTAAAAAGACCATACGAATTGACAACATCCAGCTCAGCAAGCACTTGATTAAATTTTGATTAAATTTTATTATTATAATTAGATAATGACAAAACAAAAAAAAAAAATTGCTTTGAAAATAATAAAAAATTTTATAATAAAAAAAAACCTTTTACTTTAAACCATCATCCGCGTAAAAAGCAACGACGTTCAAAAAAAAACAATAAAAAACTCTAATAGTTTACAGAAGTTACAACATGATAAAAAATTAATTTTAAATATTGTCTACTACTGCTTAATAATTAATAAATTTAAGCTTACTATTAAGATTATTAGCTGGTCGGATATAAAAAATTTCAAAAAATTTGTGAAGTGAAACGTGATTCTAGAAAGATCTTAAATGTTTTCAATTAAAATTAAATAATAATTCATATGTTTTTAATTTAAAATATTTCTTTTAATTAATATTCAAAGCTTTATGTTATGGAAAATTCTATTGCTGAGTTAGCTTGAATTTTTATTATTTAGCTGATTATAAATATCAGTTTAATTTTCATATTTTTATATTCATAATAAACGCTTCCAATAAACACTAAACTTTAGTATCACTGCTCGACCACATTTGGTAGCAGCGAAAACAGAAAATAAACATTTTATGACGGAAAACGAGGACCTTAATAAGACGATTTTGTCATTAGTTAGTGAATTTGACCAGTCCCTAAGACTAGACGCAACAATGGATGAAGAAACATTTAATAAGAAACTAAAAGATTACGCCAATATAGACAAGCAGTTTTTGGATGAAAAGTGAGATGGCGAACGCATTTTCATCACTTCAACACGATTTGAGAAACAAAATAAATCAGTTAACTCAACAAAGAGATGAAGCAATGTTAATGTCCGGAAACCAAATCAGCACAGAACAAGCAAATTATTTTCAAGCAATCGAAGCCCTGATTCAGGAATTTAGAGCAAGCAGAGGACTAAATCCGTCTCAAGTAAGAATAACTCCAGGGAATCAGCCCACTTATAGTGGTAAAGAGTCGGAATCAATTGAGGAATGGCTAAGAATTACAGCCAAAAACTTGAAATCAAATAAAATTGATACAAACATAAGTGTTGAGTTAGCTAGCTCATATTTGCGAGATAAAGCCGAAGGAGCGTTCTTACAGATATCTCAAGCGAATAATAGCCTGACTTGAAATGTTCGCAGGGGAACTGACAAAAATATTTAAACGACGAGATTTGGTTGAAACAAATCTTACTAATTTTAGAGATTTAAAGCAGAAGGGCGACCTGAGGGATTACATAGACGAGTTTAATACTTGCCTCTTAAATCTAAAGGAAGATTTACCGGAAAGTTTTAAAATTGAATTCTTTAGGAATGGCTTAATCCCAGCCATAAGGGCGGGAGTTATGGCGTCTGAGTCGAAAACACTCCAGGACGCTTTTGATAAAGCGATCCTTTTGTATTATTCCGGTAGGGAACAAACATCTCAGAGAGACTCTTCTAGCTATGAAATTAATCAAGTTGAAAGGAGAAAGGCTTTTAAAGAAGCCATTTAGTGCCACTACTGCGAGAAGTTAGGACACAAAATTAAGGAATGTAGAAAGAGGCTTCGCGATGAGCAATTTAAAAGAGACAAAAAGGAAAAGCCTAAGGTTAGCCGAACGGCAACACAATATAATAAGGAAAATAGAAGAAAGGGTAATGTTTCCTCAGTGGAAGTAGAGGAACTAGAAATAAGCAGTATAGGGGTCGTTAATTTTAGTAACGAAGTACATGTGCGAAAAATTAAAGGAGATCTAGAGGTAATCAAGAAAGAAGTTCTTTTAGGAAAAAAGGAAATTCCAACACCGGTGATCTTTGACACAGGAGCAAAGAGATCTGTAATTTCGGAAGAAATGGCAAAGGATTATAATATTAAGCCAAGTAACACAAAAATTAAAGCAGTCGTAGCTGGAAACTTTTAGTACATTTCTTAGTGAGAAAACGAGGGTTATCTTCAAGGGGCATATTTCTGAGATTGAATTTATTATATTACCACGAGCCGACGTGCTACTGGGAATTGATTGGTTTGTTGCCAATGGAGCATCGATTAACCCTAGAAAAAGGCAAATTTTCTTTGGATCAAGCATCTACACGGATAAGAAAGAGGTCATGGAAAGCTCAGATGATGAAGTAGAGGTCAGAATTACTGATCTTCGAAGATGAGTGTGATTTTGAGTCCGAATTGGACGGTTGGAATTTTAAAGAAAAGGATTGTCTTACTTTTGAAAATTTCGAGTTACTGAGTGATGAAGAGAATAAGGTTGCACAAGAATTTTTGAAGAAAAATAATATATTTGCCGTAAGTCTGGAAGATTTAAAAGAACCCTGCAGCGTAGCAAACTTTGATATCAAAACCACAGTAGATACACCTATCAGACTAAGACCATACAGAGTGTCACAAAAGGAGAGAGAAATAATTAACAAGGAAGTTGAAACTATGTTAAAAGCTGGTATTATTCTAGCGTCTCAGAGTCCATGGTCGTCTCCAGTATGTTTGATAAATAAGCCAGATGGAAGCAAGCGCTTTTGTATCGATTACCGACAGGTAAACAACATTACAGTTCAGGATCCGTTCCCTTTACCGAGAATAGAGGACCTGCTTGACAAGTTGGGAGGAGCAACTATTTTTTCTTCAATAGACCTAAAGTCCGGGTATTGGCAGATTCCGATGACAAAGGAGTCAATGTCAATAACAGCGTTCTCAACACAAGACGGTCATTATGAGTTTAGACGGCTACCTTTTGGGTTAAAAAATAAACCAAGTTTTTTCAGTCGAGTAATGGCTACGCTTTTCTCAGACTTGGAAACAGTTATCGTATAGATAGACGATATCTTTGTGTTTTCAGACTCTGTTAACAATCATTTTAAAGCATTGGAACAAACTTTTCACCGTTTGAGAAAAGCCAAGCTTAAAATAAGCTATAAGAAAGGTAAATTTTTCAAAAACAAGATTAAAGTATTAGGTCACATTATTGCCAATGGTCGGGTAATGATGGATCCGGAGAGAGTAGAGGCAATTAGGAAGTGGCCTGTTCCTTCAAAAGTAAAGCACATTCGACAATTTTTAGGTCTGTGTAATAGTTACCGGAAATTTATTAAAGATTTTGCCAAAATTGCCAGACCAATGACGGAGTTAACAAGAAAAAATGTGGCATTGGACAGAAGATTGCCAGAAAGCATTTGAAGGTCTAAAAGAAAAGATTATGTCTGATCCAATATTGCGAGTTCCAGTTATTGGAAGACCATTTAAGTTATATACGGATGTATCTTATGACTTAAGATGAAGATGCAGTCTTATCATTCTTTAAAAAATAAACAACTAAGTTTGTGTTATAATTGTTTCTCATTTTAAAAAATATTTTACTTATAATTATGACATGTTTTTTGAAAGTTACGCATATAAGAGTTGGAAAGTTAGAATATATTTTGAAAAGACTAAAAAGAAAATTTAATTTTTTTTACTAAAAATAAACTTTTTACTTATCTAGCTTTCTCTAAATAGATTTGCATCCATATCTATCCATTTTTCAGAAACCCAATTTAGGTGTATAAGAATGCTCGGAATCTATGAACTTATCAGTCCAATACCGATTAAACTTAGACTTAAGCGGTCTAAACCAGCTTATGTCCGCCGGTTGAACTAGTTTTGTCATTCCGGGCGGAACTTTCAGAAGACTTAAATTTTTTGAAGCTGGATATGAGAGAACGAAATCTTTATTATGACAAAAGGGCATTATCCAGGATTAAACACGCTTCACTCATTCCGTTTCTATCCATGTAAGGTAAAAGTACGCGTTTTAAAAAAAAAACCTCGAATTCCTAAACCATCGAAAGTTGCGGAACTTTTGAAAACTAATATGACATTAGGCGATGCTAGAAAATCAGCCAAAAGAGTTTGTCTTGAACTAAAATCAAAGCAGGCAGTTTCTCGCCTTCTGCTATTGCGCAAAAAGCTATGGAATTTTTATTCATTTCATGACCGCTCATTGTCCCTTTGATTCTCTGATTACCACAAATGTCATAGGTGTAATTTCCAGGGTCATGGAGTCTAATTGCCGTCTCATCCATATTGAAAAAATATTTTCTAAAACTGTCACCATATTTTTGAATCATTTCTTTAGACATGTCTTGGCAAGAGCAAATGAAGTTTTACATAATGTCTTTTATGTCCTTTGGTAAATCTCTTCCTGGTGTAACTCTTCGCAAAACCATATCATGACGTTTTAAAAATCGAAAAAACCAATCCCTTGAAGCATTAAAACTTGGATTTAAATCTCTTTTCTAAGTCAAAGCATAATCTTGAATATGATGGCCTTATAAACAAACACCTTGTTCTCTTTTCTCAGTAATCCAATCAAAAAGTCGAGTTTCAAGCTCTGGATAGTCACCAGCTGTTGCTGCATACTCTTAAGGAGATCAAAATCTTGTATTATTAAAACTGTCACCATATTTTTGTCACCATATTCTTGTATATTTAAGCTTAAAAGCTATTGGATAAGATGCTTTTCTTGTCATTTTAATTTTTTAAAAAATGAAAATTAAGAGTTTGTAGAATTCTTTTTTTTTATTCAAATTTTGTTTCAAATTCAAATTAAAAATAGGACTAGAGAAGTTTTTTATTTTTTTCGACTAACATTCACCGAAAATTCTTTAATTTTTGATTTTTTTAAATTTAGCGAAAAACTAAATATTTTTTTGCTTTTATCTGCATTCAAGATCTGAGCTTTTTTATAAAATTATTTATTCGACCATGGTCTCTTATTTTTTGAAAATTGATACCAAATCTAGTTTTTCCCAATGGTATTTTAGGTAAGATCATAGAAATCCTCGGGTGGCTATTGCGCGGCACTACGGTATATATTTTAGATTGAAAATTATAAAAAATTAACATAGGTCAGGATTATGGTCAAAATTTGAATTCTTGATAAATTTAGATTCGAATTCCTCACAATTATTTTTTTCTAAATGAAGACACTTCAGTTTTGACCAAATAACTAATAAATATTAACTTAAAACTTAAAAAATCTTACTAATCGAAACCACCAATTTTATTCTTAGCAAATTTTTCTTTTTTCTAACTAAAAACGCGATCTTTATAAAAAATTTAAATAAAAGATAACATTTATAACCAATTATTACAAAAAAAGCGGCTAATTAAAATTCAAATAAAAAATTTTCAGAAAGACAAATTTGAAGTTTTGTTCCTTTTATTGATTAATTTTATTCAGAGAGAAAGGTCCCATGTTATAAAAAAAAGAAATTTTATATGTTTGTTTATTAAAAATATTTAAAAATAGAATAAGTAAAAAAATAATAAGAAGTAGTTTTAAAAAATTATTGAGATATTTTCGAAATAGAGCTTTTTGATGAAGTTGGGAATTTTAAAACTGGCTGACTGAAAGACTTTTTGGAATCAAAAGTTTTATGTTTAAAAAAGTTGTTTATTATACTCTCTTTTATTTTATTCTCTTTAGTTGACTTGCTGTTAATCGTATTTGTGACAAATAAGGCTCAGCATCTATATTGTTACTTAAACAATATTTTGAAAGCTCATCCCATATCATTAAAGCAGGAGAATTTGAAATTGATTGTTCAAGCTATTTACCTTCTTCTTCAGATTCGTCGCTTTCACTCATCCATCTTTCATTAATTAGTTTTAGCGCTTCGTGAACTACCCGGATCGTTATTTTCGTTTGAAAGCCATTCTGATAAATAAAGATCGTTAAATTCGAGACAAAAAACTCTTAAATTATGCTCAGTAGAAACATAGTCATTCTCTTCAATTGGAACACTAATTTTAAGCTTCAAATTTAATTAATTTTAATTTAAGATGACTGTAAATTCTCAGTTGGTAAATTATACCACATATCAGCCACTAAGAAATTACATTTTTTATATTTATTTTTTTTACTGCTACAATTAGGCGGGAAATAATGCATTTTATATTTCATCTTGTGAGTTTAATTCAACTGGATGTTCCGGGCAGTTGTAAATTAAAAAAAATTTTTTCTAAACTTTTGAAAAAAATTCTGTTTGAAACTAATTTTCAAATATTTCTTGAGTCATCCATGCTTTTTTTGACCATGTGAAATGAACCGGCAAAGATGATTTTACCGTCTTTAGTAACATCCAAAATTTTACATAATTTGAAAGATGAGGCAGAGGTCGAAAGATATCTGTAACAAATTAGAAAATTAAAATAAAAAAAAGACTTGTTCTAAATTTTCTAGACATACTGTATAACTAATTTCTCAACGTCTAAAAAAATTAGTAATTGTTTGTGAAAATTGTAGAAACTCTATTAATTTTATTAAATTTTACGCTATTGAAACTGATTATCTCCTTTGTTATAAAAGAAGTCGCAAAGGAAAAATTTTATATTTAATAAAAAATTAAATATATATTTTTAAATTTGCTGATATGCTTGATCAATTTAGTTTTGTTTAAACAATTTTTCGATGCTACGAGATAAAAAATTTTCAAACAACACTCATCTTTATTTTCGTGATTGTTGACAATAAAAAGTGTATTTAAAAAAAATAAAAAAGCTTCATATTTTTTTGTATTATTTAGACTTTTCAAAATTCAAATTTAAAAATTAATGAAATAGGAATGAAGTGAAGATATAAATTCTTTTTCATATTTTTTTGTTAAATTTGAAATAAAAATGATATAAGTATGTACCAGAAAAAGAAATTAATTTTCATATTTATTGGTCTATTAATATTCTATTATTTATATAATTATTATAGCTTAAGATATCGCTATACTAAATATGTTAAGAATTCTGTGGCTACTCTATCTCAAGACCATAATTTTATTGAAATATTACAAGGATCTCAAAATGTTGAAAGTGAATCAACTATAGTCTCAATATTTTACTATTTGTCCAAGAGTAAACACTCGAATAATGATTATGAAATATGGATTATGAATTTTCTTAAAAGTGTTACATCTCCTTTAGTTTTGTATACGGATGATAATTTTTATAAAAAGTTCTCTCCAATTATGAAAGAGCTAAATATAAATGTGACATTTTATGTAAGTAAAAACGAATGGGATTGTCTAAAGCTAATAGAAAAAAAACGTAATAGAAAATATATTGAAAATTATATGACACGTCAATTTTTATTAGATCCAGAAAAAAGCATACATAGTCCAAGCTTATATGCTTTATGGAATTCGAAAATATTTTTGACAAATTCCGTAGCTGAGCTTAATCCCTATAAATCAAAGCTTTTTATTTATTCAGACATTGGTGCATGGCGTGATGGAGTTCATAATGATTGGCCGCATAAAAGTTTTGTTGAAATTTTAATTAAAAAAATTGGTAATAATATCTTGTTTGGACAGATAAATGATGAAAAAGGATTATATCATGATTTAATAGAAGGTGGCTTTTTTGCTGGTACATCAGAAGCATTAAAAATTTTAACTGAAAGCTTTTACAATTTACATGACTTGATGATTGAAAAGGGTGAATTTATAGGTAAAGATCAAACGATGATGAATAAATTGGCATTTAGTTTAATAAAAGATAAGGTAATAAGATTAAGAACATGGGATTTGGAATGTGATTCCCATTATGATAAATGGTTTTTTTATCAAATTTATTTGAGTAAAATATATTCGTGTAAAAATGATAGATTGTCGATTTTAATGTGATCGCGATCAGCTTTTAATAACCGACAATTTATATTATCTAACGTCATCTAACATCACTTAGCTCTTAACATTTGTTACATAAAGTTAACAGACGTTAGATGTCGTTAGAAAACGTTAAATAACGATAAATATTTTTAATAAAACGAATAAAAAATTAGAGTTTTCAACTTATTTTTTCTTATTTATTCAGATTGATTCATATAATTTTATTCACGGCATCAAAACCAACTTAAACAACCTAATCTCATATGAACCGCTTAAAAGAAATCGAAGAATAGATTCAATAACTTAGAAGAAAAACACAAAATTCTCTTTTTTACCTTTTTTTTTTAACAAAAATATTTTTTCTGTCTCTTTTTATTTATCCAATCGATTTGTCTATGAAAGATTTTTCTTAAATTAGTCCTAAAAGCGTCTTGAAAACTTTGTTCTAAAATGCGAGGTGAGTCCTAAAATTAGTTAGAGTTCAAGACTAAAATACATTTATCACGTTTAACTCGGATTACTTTAATTTAAATTGAGACTTTTTTTTTCTTAGAGACTTGTATTTTTAGAAGCTTTTGCAAACAGTGACTAATATTTTTTGGAAAAGTCTCTATTTAATAAAGTCTCCAAACGATAGTAAATTATTGGTCGTAACATATTTTCGTTTAAATGAGTTTAAATCCGTTATTTTAATAATTTTATATTCCCTTTTTACTTTAAATTTTAGGTTACTTTATTTTATTTTTCCTTTAAAACACGCCAAAATACGAAAAAATTTAAAAGATTATTAAATAAAATTATTTTTTTATCTTAAAATTCTAAAAATTTTAACCGCGTTTTTACGCATTTTAATATACGAGTTTAACAGCGTTTTAAGAAAAATATTAATGATTGTTTTAAACGCGTACAAACAAAACGTTTTTTTTAAATTAAAACGCGTTTCGATTTAAAACGCGTTTAAACAAAAAAAATAATCCGTTTATTTTTTTTCGGGTTAACTCGAACTAAAATAAAATCCCCGGCTGAAATCCCATACATGTAATGTTAAAAAAATCGCTTAGCTCGAACACTTTTAACTCGAACTGAATTGATCAAAAATACTTAACAATTTATTCTACAGTACAAAACTGAAATAAGTTAACCAAAACTCGAACAGAAACAAACACGGTTCGAACATTGTTGGAAAACATGTTTTAAAATGTTCGAACATTTCGAAATATATGATCGAAAATTTTCCATAACGTGTTGTTTCTGTTCGTGTTTTCGTTAACTTAATTCAGCTTTGTACTGTATTTTTTCCCTTTTTATTTTCTAGTTTTAAATTAAACTCGAAAAAGAATGAGGAAACGACTTTAGTAGAAAACTATGATTTATTATCACAAAGTCATCTCATCCGAGCCAACTTTTATTCGGCAACCCCTTTTTTCCGACAAGAGGGTGTATTCTCAATTCATTTGCAATTCAAAACCATTATAAGAAATTTCTTTATTCCGACAAATATTAGTAAGATTTATTTTTATCATCCGACAAAAAATTTTTATAAGTAATATTTGATAGTATAAGAAAAGAATATTTTGTTCTATTTTTGGCAATTTTTCAAAAAAAGGGACTATTTTTAGCTGTAATATTTAAAAAATTTATTGAAATTTTTTTTGACTTTTTAAGGCCCCTTTTTTTTGTTGAAAACTTGCCTTTTTTTCTTTATATAATTCATGATGAGCAAATTAAATTTAATTACGCTGATAAAGTTACGATGACATCAATTAAAAAATAAAATTGATGATGCTATGCAAATGCATTTTAACGATGGTAAATGAATGCCTTAATATACTTTTTTGAGCATTTTGTTCCTAAGTTAATTTCAGTCAGTTGTCTCTAAGGAGAAATTTTTAGTGAAAACATTTTACCTAAAAAGTGAGCTATAATAAGACAATGTTGAAGGTCGATTTAAAAATAAAAAACAGGACAATAAAAATTTATTTAGGAAAATATCTCTTTCGAATCATCCCAAAAATGAACTTTTTGGGTATTTTCTCGTAGATCTCGTCGAGCTGATTCTAAATATATATTTATTTTGATTTTGTGACCTTAGTTCAGGAGATATAGCCCATGAAAGTTTAAACATGTCAAATACAGTACAAATTAAAACTAACTTGTACGCTTCTTTTCCTTTCCTCTTTCTTCCTCGACTCTTCAACTCTTCCTCTTCTTTTCCTTTCCTTTCCTGAGAAAGGAAAGGTTTCAAAAAAATACGTTATAAAATATTAGTTTTTATTGAATGTTTTCTTCAGAGGAAGAGGAAAGGAAGAGTTGAAGAAAAGTTGAGGAAGATTCGAGGAACAAAATGCGTACAACTTAGTTTTAATTTGTACTGTACATTTTTGTAAAGAAAAATTTTTAATTAAATATCAAGACTTTTAAGTTTTATTCGAAATACTAAAATTTAAAAAATCAAAAAGGAAAATAAATAAATTAGAAAGAAAATTAAGAGACTGTTTCGGAGACCATATAAGTAAAATAAGTAGTCCACAGTACTGAGATTGCATTAGTAAACAAAACCCTTTTGACAAAAATAAAATTAGAATAATTTGCAAAATTTTTTAATCTTAAAATTACCTATTATTAGCTGGTATGACATAAAAATTAAGTATCATAACCAAAGGCCATACTTTATAAGATTCTAAACAAACCGATAAAACTTTTTGTTTAACTTCTTCATACGCTTCCGAATAGGATTTACCACCATACAAAGCTAAAACAAATAAAAAACTACCATTTAAAATATACGGTGATAGAATTTGATCTAATAGCATCATTTTGACTGGACGCAGAAATTCTTTAGGATTTTTAAAAATTTTATATTCGAGTATATCCCACCAGAATTTGAGGAATGGTCCTGAGACCATGAAACCAAATATTGTATATGTTAAAAATAATAAAACATCTATTTGTTTGCTTTTTAAATTTGACATTAAAACTTGACACACTAAATTCCCAGCGCCCATTCCAAATGCTGATGTGAGACATATTGCCAAAAACGGATGGCGCGATTCAAAATTATTATATCTAGCTAGTAATCTCATTTTAATTTATTCTTAAAATGAGTATGCTTTTTTTTTTTTGATTTCAAATGAAGATATTCTTTAGAAAAGAATCTAAAATTAGCCGATCTAATTTTTTCTTTTTCATATTTTAGAAAATTTCAGAATTCATAAAATGAAAAATATAAAAATTATTCATAATTTATTGAAAAATATTTTTTAATTCAAACAAACAAGAAGATTTTTTTTGGTAGGAAATTTTTTCAAAGACATTTATTTAAGGACACTTTACAATCGGAAAAAAATCCATTTGAAAAGCCTTACTGGAAAATTATTTAAGATTTCATGTTTAAAAAAATCGGAATTTTTTTTTTAGTTAAAATAAATTAAAAGAGTTTAAAATTTTTAAACAATTTCAAATTATATTTGATGATAAAAAATTCGATTTTAGAAAGGAGTTTATCAAAAGAATACTTGTGCATCTTCTACCGCATTTCCGTGCTGCGAAGTGCATGCACTAAAACCCGAATACTCAATTTTTTTTCCAACCAATCAAAAAATTGGAAATTACCCGAGTATTCGGGTTTTAGTGCATGCACTTCGCAGCACGGAAATGCGGTAGTCGATTAAAATTTGTTTAATTTTTTTATTTAATTTTCATTCAATCTTCTTCAACTCTTCTTAAGTTTAAACTGCTACAATTTGTAACATTTTTGCTACCGGAGAAGCTTAGCATATACCGGTGGAAATTTAGTTAAAGAGCGAAGATCGGTAACAGCGGCAACTACCAATGATCAATATTTAAAGACCTGACAATAAAATTGAGAAAACTACTTAAAAGAATTTAAAATTTTCATCTTTTTCCTATAAAATTTGACACCCAGTACTGACCACGAAAGGTTACCACAGGTATAGTCTCCGTTCAATTTTCTACCTGAGATTACCGGTGAGAGTGCCTCAGCTATCCAACACCAATATTCACATATTAAAGGCAACCAGCTATTTTTATTCTGAAATTTTTTTTGATTGATTTTTAGGGTTTCTTTTAAATTTTAATTTCGTTAAGATTAAAAATTTCGATATTTTATTATGTTTATTTTGAAACCAAATATGACATATAAGTATTCCATAATATCGAAACAATATTTATGAACAAAACTCTTCAAACAAAAAAATAAAATAAATTACTAGTAAAATAAAAAAAACTATTTAAAAATGTTTACCTGTGATGTAAAGGTATGATATAAAAAGTAACTAGCATAAAAAAGGGCCAAACCTTATAAGAATCTAGAATTAATGGCAGACACTTTTCTCTAATAAAATCTAATGCTTGTTCATTGGTTTTACCTTCAGTTAATGCTAAATAATATAAAAAACTATAATTTAAAATGAATGGCGTGCTAATTTGATCAACAATAGTCATTTTTACTGGACGTAGAAAAGTTTTTGGATTTTTAAAAATTTTCAATTCCAATGCATACCACCAATACTTCATGTACGGTCCCTTAATAAATTTACATTTCATTTTTTTGAATAAAATAAAATAAGTTTCTAGATAAGTACCCCGAATAAAAGACCATAGCTAGCGTATTGGCCAATTTCAAAATATGAGAAATTTTTTGTTTTCTTATACATAAGACTCTGACAAATCGCATTGCCAGCTCCCATACCGAAAGCTTACCAAAACAAAGAAAAATTTTATTTAATCAAAACGATAAAAATTAAATTTATGTTTTAATTAATAAACCTGATGTTATGGAAATTCCAATTAAAGGATATTTTTGTACATAATTGTTGTATTTTATCCATAATTTATTTTTCTTAAAAAATTTTACAACCATTCTTATTTTTATTTTATGTTTATAAATTTTTCTTATTATTATAATATGGTATTAAACGTTTTGAAATGTTAATTTTTACTTGAATTTTTAATAATTACGTAACTGTCGTTTTGCATACCATTACGAATACAATTGATAGGCTTTTAACTAAATTTTAAAGCGCTTTAAAAAATTTGTGACCGGCAAAGTGTTAGATTATTTAAATAATATCAACAGGAAAAAGTATATATTATATAGTTATCTAGATCAAGAAGAAATTTCCAATAGCAAAACTCTCAAAAGTACATATTATAATTGAAAGTGATAAAATCTGTTTCTTTTTCGAATTTCAAAAACTTAATTTAATTGGCAAGATTTCTTTTTATTTTACATTTTCTAAATTTTTTAATTGCGAAATTTAATTTTTCAAGAATTACATTTCGCAATTAAAAAATTAAATAAATTGTAAAGTTTACAATTTATTTTCATGTTAAATTTGGAAATGTTATTACGCTTTTATTTTTTAGAAAAAAATCTTACCAATTCGTTTTCACTTAGATTTTAAGTAATTTATAAAGCATTTTCCTATCTCAAATTATTTTATTTAGCTTTCAATTAAATTAAATAGGAAAATAATGAATTGTAAATTTTTTTGTAAAAAAATTTTCAATTTCTTAAATTAAATTAAAGAAATATGACTTTGTTCACTCAATCAAAGTGTAAAAAAAATAAAAACCACGAATGCAATTTATTCCCAAGAAAAAAAAACGCGTTTTTCTTCGCGTCAAAATGCGTTTAAATAAAAAACGCCAAAAAACGTTACGCGTTTTAGGCATTTTTTATAGTATTAAAGAAATGAATAAAAAATGGTAAAAAATGTAACGAATAACGCATTAAAATGAGTTTTTTTTTTAATTAAGCTATCAAGTTGAAAAAAATAAAAAAGACAAAAAAAAAATTAAAGAAATATATTCAGCGGAGACTTAGAAAAAAAGGAAAGTTTTGTATAATTATTTTATGAGAATAAGCTGTTTTCATTTATCAAGAAGCAAAATTTTTTAGTTTTTGTATTTAATGTTTAATTGATAAAAAAATTAAAATTTAATTTTTATTTTATTAAACCAATAAAAATCGAAAGAAAACAGAAATTGAACTTGACCTTTTTTTGTTCTTTTTTTTAAGTATTTAATGAGTTGATTTTTTTAAAAATTTTCATTTATTTTCAGATATCAAGGTCCGGGTATATTATCATATTGTGATTAATTTTTATTAGGATTTTTTTTTCAAAATGATTCTATCAAAATGGGATTTTATCAATTTATGATTTTAAATTTAGGGATTTTATCATTTTAGGATTAATTAAAAATATGATTTAATCATTTTAAGATTTTAAGTTTTAATTAAAAAAACATAAAATTGAAACAGTCCCATTTGTAAAATTTAAATAAACACCCCTAGTGACTTGGTTAAAAATAAGAATACCGGTAAATCAAATAAATACTTGATAATACATAATCGATTGAATAAAAATTCAAATTAAGAGTATAAAATTATTTTTTTTCTTTTGAAACCAAAAAGTAAATTCTTTAGATAATATTTGCCATTGTTTAACTTTTTATACAATTATTTATATAATCATATATTTTAATTAATCTCATTTTAATTAGTCACAAAAAATAAAAATCATATTTTGATATTTTTTCAAAAATCCTAAATTGATAAAATCATATTTTAATATTTTTCTGAAAAATCAAAAAAAAAATAAATCCTAAAAAAAAATTAATCCTTAAATGATAGTAATTCAAGGTCCGACAGAAAACAAGTAAATAAAAACAAACCTTTTTACATAAAAGTTTTATTAATATTTTTCTTCATTTTTTGTAAAAGCGCTTCAAATTTATTTAAATTTTTTTAAAAAATCAACTTAACTTTAAATAACTTTTTTTGACAAGCCTTAATTTTTTATTAATTCACAAAAACGAATCACCTTTTACTTGAATAATCCTGAAAAATAATAATTGGCTTTTAAAATAATATAATAATTACTTTGATTTCCAATAGCCTTAAAAATTTAAATTAACTTGATCTGATTGAAAATTCTTTGCTTTTCTTAAATATCTTTAAAATAAACTAATCAAATCCATTTTAATATATAATATATATCCTTGAAATAATAACACATTTTTAAATTTAACGTATAAACGCATTACTATATTAAAATTTCTTTGCGTACTAATGCGAAAAAAACGTAACGTTTTTATGCGCAAAAATAATGCCAAAAAACGCGTCATTTGACATGTTTAATTTACACGTTTAAACGTATTTAAAAAACGCGTTTTTTTTTCTCGGGTTACCCAATCGATTGTTTTGATTGTTCTTTAGACAATAATCAAAAAGCGGCATATTGTTTGTATGGCCAATCATTGAATCAAAAAAAATTTTACTATTTGTAAAGGTGAGCGATCATTTGAGCTCGAAGGACAATGTCGATTTTGCTATCAAACACCAGAATGGATGCATATATGCACACATAATTTATCATGTCGCAGAGATAGTCCACAAAGGCTGTATAAAGTAAATTGTACTATTTGAGATGATGTTGTTTGTTTTGGTAGACCAACATTTTATAAAAGTGTTTTTTGTAATTGGACTAGTGGACAAAGATGGAGTGTTAGTTTAATTTTAAGTCTTACCCTCGGGGGTTTTGGTATAGACAATTTTGCTACACATTAAAATATAGTTCTGCAAAAATGTTGCAGATTGCATATAGAACATTTTTTAATGGCGTGCAAATTTTGCAAATATACAGAGGTTTTGTAGACTTATGTTTTCGGGTGTAGCAGAATTGTTACATTTTGTAGCAATTTACAGAATAGGTTTATCACTTCCTGTTCAAAAGTTATAGTAATTTGAATGAATTGAAATAACGAATTTAAATTTACTGTACAGAGCCGATTTTCTCCTCTGTTTAATTTTTAAGAGAATACAAAGGACTTTAAAATTTGACCGAGACCTTAAAAATTATGATCGAGCAATCTCAATCTAGAATATTTTCGATCCATCAAGTCAATCTGATCGAGATCGGCACATTCCTAAAACAAACACTGTTCGACTATTTGCTTTTATTTTTATAAAATTCGAAACAAAATTTTTGAAATTATAATAAACTGTATTGATTTACAAATTCAATGGCAAACTAAATGTAATTCAGAATCAAATTGAAAATTGTTTGAATGTGCTTGGGCTATAAAGTTTATTTTGATTCACACATATTTCCTTTAGTTT
>NTPY01000875.1:115707-195204 GCA_002922825.1 Brachionus calyciflorus
TAAAAGTTTTATTAATATTTTTCTTCATTTTTTGTAAAAGCGCTTCAAATTTATTTAAATTTTTTTAAAAAATCAACTTAACTTTAAATAACTTTTTTTGACAAGCCTTAATTTTTTATTAATTCACAAAAACGAATCACCTTTTACTTGAATAATCCTGAAAAATAATAATTGGCTTTTAAAATAATATAATAATTACTTTGATTTCCAATAGCCTTAAAAATTTAAATTAACTTGATCTGATTGAAAATTCTTTGCTTTTCTTAAATATCTTTAAAATAAACTAATCAAATCCATTTTAATATATAATATATATCCTTGAAATAATAACACATTTTTAAATTTAACGTATAAACGCATTACTATATTAAAATTTCTTTGCGTACTAATGCGAAAAAAACGTAACGTTTTTATGCGCAAAAATAATGCCAAAAAACGCGTCATTTGACATGTTTAATTTACACGTTTAAACGTATTTAAAAAACGCGTTTTTTTTTCTCGGGTTACCCAATCGATTGTTTTGATTGTTCTTTAGACAATAATCAAAAAGCGGCAGATTGTTTGTATGGCCAATCATTGAAAACAAATTGTACCAAAAAGAATTTTACTTTTTGTAAAGTTGAGCGATCATTTGAGCTCGAAGGACAATGTCGATTTTGCTATCAAACACCAGAATGGATGCATATATGCACACATAATTTATCATGTCGCAGAGATAGCCCACAAAGGCTGTATAAAGTAAATTGTACTATTTCAGATAATGTTGTTTGTTTAGGTAGACGTACATTTTATAAAAGTGTTTTGTGTAATTGGACAAGTGGGCTATAAAGTTTATTTTGATTCACACATATTTCCTTTAGTTTTAAATTGTTACAAGTTTAACAACTTTGCTACACAAATATTTTTTTTGCTTCCTTATTTGCCTATTACCAAAAAATAGACTCAACATAAAGTCACTTCTGGAAAAAATTTCCTTTCTATTTTTTTGGATCTAGCAAAAGTTTTTCACATTGGACCAGTTTAAACTTTATAAAAAATTTATTTTCCAAAAAATGGTACTTAAAATGCTGAATTGAAAAGAGTGAATAGAAATAAACTTCACAGCTACGAATTTGCTTTGAACAATAAAAATTTAAAAAATCCAAAACCTTTAGCATCTACCAAAAAAATTCCTATCAAAAAATATTTTCTAAAAAAAAAATAAAACTTAATTTTTAATTGCTTATGAATATGAGTCATGAATTGGCGTATTGATTTATAATTTCAAATTTCCTTTTCTAAAATTTGAATTTTTAAATTGCGTAATTTGATTATCTATAGATTTTAACTTTCTATAGAAATTTTCAAACATGTTTGAACAAGTATTTTTTTCTTTGCTCGTATCCATTTTAGAAACTTATTTTAGGTTTATCCTTTAGAAAAAAAAACTTGCCATTCAACTAAACACCATTTTTCTTAACACGAAATTAAAAATGGGTTTTCTTGATGACAATTTTTTTAAACAAAAACTGTCAGAATTTCGTCTTTTAGCTATAATTTATTCAATATTAATGGCTAATGTACGCAATTATGTAACATTTTAAGAAGAAATCAATTTCTTTATATAATTTATGTGTAATAAAATTCCAAGCTTCAAAATATTAGGGAAAAACTTTAAAGAAATTTTCAGTTAAAAAGTTTCACGTTAGCTTTCTTAAAAGCGTAGCCATTTTTGTTTCTACTTAACACCTATAAAATAATCAACAAAATCATTGCTAAAATATTTTGTTTGTCTGCAGATCTTAAATTCCATTAATCAAAAATGCAACGATTCATTCACTTTTAGATAAAGTTAATTTCATAACTCTATTAAAAACATTGATTTAAAAAAATTTAAAACACATTGAAATTTTAATTTTTTTTTTCTAATTGATTCAAGAAAAATTTATTTTTAAAATTAAACACTTTCTTATTTAGAAAAAAAAAAACTAAGAATTTCAAAATAATTCATAATTTTTTTTCTTTAAAAAAATGAATTTATTTTACGATAATTCAGAATTGAATGGTGATTTTGTGGACGAAAACTTGAAAAATTTCGCCGAAATTTTAAATAATTTAAGCGAAAATTTACAAAATGTCGACACTATTACCGAGCTAGTTAATTTTTATTTGGACAAATACAAGCATTTATTTGTAGGTAGAAAAATAATAAGCATTGATGGCAACATTGGTATTGGAAAGACTTATTTTTTAAAGAAGTTAATGCTCGAGAATAAGTCATTGTGTCTTATAAGTGAACCTGTCGAGTATTGGTCCAAAATAAAATGTTCTAAAAGTTATAAAAATTGTCTTGAATTGTACTATGAAAGTCTTAATAGTAAAGATTCATTTTTCTTATTTAAATTTCAGCTAATTGTAATGGTCTCGAAATTATTAAATATAATTAATAAATTTTCTCTCAATACGGACACTGTCTTCATTTCGGAAAGATGTTTTTTAACCGAGTAATAATTAAGAAAATTATTGTTTAAAAAAATTAATTAATTTTTTTCTTAATTTAGTAAATGGGTTTTTGTCAAAATAGCAAAGGCAATGTATACAGAGATGCAATTAGAGGAGTATGAAAAAATTCATACGAAAATAATCGATGAATTGTATCTAAAAACAAGTTTATTTTTTGTTTATTTGAATGCTGAAACTGAAGAGGAAGAAATTGGATTATGTTTGTATAGAATTAAACAACGTAATCGAGATGGCGAGGATAAAATAAGTGAAGATTATTTGATTAAGATTCAAAAGGCATATTTAGAATTGATGTCTATGAGCCATAGTTTAGCATATATTAAAAATAGTGTTACAATTGGACAAGATTTTTGCATAAAGCCTAACATTTGGAACCGTTTAATAGAAAAACTTTTTGAATAAAATAAATAAATAAAATTTTTCAAAAATTATGTATATTTTTATGTTAATGAAAATCTCAAGGCTAAACATCTTTAATCTCCGAATTTAAGGAAGAGATTAAACTAGGCTTGATTTGCGGCAAAATTTATTTAGAATATAGCTCTCATTCTCTGGTCTTTTTTGAGTAAAATTTTACATCGAAAAAATCTAATTGAAAAAAAAACTTGAACAATTAACACTTGAATTTTTTGAATTTTTAGTTATTATTTGAAATATGGAATTTGTGTTCATTGATTTTAAATATACATTTAAAAAAAAGATGAGTCGATTAAAGAAGCTTAGCATTTCGGTCAAAATAAAACCCCAAAAAGATTTGGGAGAAAAATAAAATTATTATTTTAAAAGGAAAATTTTTGATCATTAAAATTTTACGTAATAAATTATTATTTATTTATTTATTGATTAAAGTCACATTGACATACATAAAAAAGAAAATTCAAATTATAAAAGAATAAAATAAAAAATTAATTTAAAAAATATAAAAGTAAAAGTATTCAGTCAAATAAAAATCAAAAAAAAACTTTAAGAAGTTCGTTTAAAATTTTATACCAGTATATGACATCACTTCTTTGCTCCAAATTTTGAGTTAAATTAATGATTACAAATTTAACTGAGTCTACTAATCCACGATTATGACTTTTATAACTAAATTCGATTAAAGCTTTTATTATTTTAGGTTGTTTTTAAAAAATATTAATTTATGTCAATTTTAAAAAGATCTATTTATTAATGATTTATTTTAAAAGAAAAAAATGTAAATAGAAAAATTTTTAAAAAAGTATCGGAAGTGTATCGCTTTGCAAAATTCAATATAGA
Source organism: Brachionus calyciflorus (assembly GCA_002922825.1). Classification (NCBI taxonomy): domain Eukaryota; kingdom Metazoa; phylum Rotifera; class Eurotatoria; order Ploima; family Brachionidae; genus Brachionus; species Brachionus calyciflorus. The sequence goes on from NTPY01000875.1 coordinate 119,467, forward strand.
AAAGAGAAATTTTGTCTCGAATTTTATAATTTGTAGAAAATTTCATAGAAAAAAAAACTTCGATAATATGTTGATTTAAAAATGGAAATTCTTAGAGGCTTTTACTGTAATTTTTACCATCAAAAAATTTTAATGGCTAGTCCATTTATTGCTTCTTTAAAGGCAATATCATTAAGATCAGATTTTTAATTGATTAATTAACACATTATGCAGACATTCTTACCCTAAACCTTTGCCCAGCATTCTAAGAATAAAAACCAAAATTATGGTTTATTTTTGAATGACCACCATATATAATTCTAATGGAAAAGGATGGCATTTTTATTTATTAATTATTTAAAAATAAAAAATGAAATCCTTTTACATTATAAAAATTATAGAATTATATACAGTGGTCATTCAAAAATAAACCACAATTTTGACTTTTATTCTTAGAATGCTGGGCAAAGGTTTACGGATAACAAAATCGGTATTTTTCAATCAAGTCTCTAAAAACGCGAACTCGGATCTTCGGGACCTTTTTTTAAGTCTTAATTCCGTTAATTTTCTATCATGAAATTTTTTTTATATTTTATAAAGGTTTTAAATTTAAATTAATAGCCAAAATTAATTTTGGCTATTAATTTTATGGCTAGTATTTCTTATTTAAGCAATTGGCGATTGTTTCTTATTTTAGAATTTGGCGATTATTTCTTATTTATGCAAACGGCGATTATTTCCTATTTAAGAATTTGGCGATTTTTTCACTGGCAACAATTTTTTGGCGATAAATTAATTTGGCATTAGTTTATATTAAATCAATCAAAACAGTTTATGAATAAACGACTCTCTAGACATTTTAATTGTACACAAAAAGATGTATTCTTTTTGTTGAAATATGTTTGGTTTTCTCTTATATAAAACAAGGTATCTTTACAGCTTGGACTTCTTAATAGTTGTTCTAAAAAAAAAATTTTATGCTTGGAATAAATCTGACTTATTGACTCTATCTTTAAGGCTTCATTTAGGGCGGAAATATGTGTAAATTTTTTTAATCCAATCATACGTTTAATAAGGATATTCTGTCTAGTATCAAATTCTTTGAGTATACTATTAGGAATAGAAATAGAAATTAGAAACTTATTTAAACATTTAAAATAATATGTATTTTATTCATTTTTGTTAAGGTATAATGTATGTTTGTAAGGTTAAATGTTCGTTTATCATAGTTTGTATGTTTTGATTTCGGACATGTTCGGTGAAAATAGGTGAACTGAAGTTTTTGATCAATTCGCTCGATTCGCTCAATTCAAAATTCTAAAATTTTTATGCAATTAAAAAATTAATTTTTTTAAAATACATGTACTTCATTGTTTTATATTAAAATTTTTGTCTTATAGCTTTGAATTGAGCGAATTGATCAAAAACTTCGGTTCACCTATTTTCACCGAACATGTCCATGTCTTCGGTCAACCGTGAAATATGTTTATGTAAGCTGAAACAACAATTCCTTGCATAAATTATTAGTATCAGTGAATTCAAAGTTTTTCGCAGTAGAAATTGTTTAAGAGATTTTCAAAGTTATTTTGGCGATCAAAAATAAAAGCAAAAAAGTCTGTCTTCCTGTAACTTTTATTAATAAAAAGAGTTTTTTATATATTTACTTTTGTTAAAATTCAATTTTTTAAAACATTTATTTTACCTTATTTTGATTATATTTTTACATTAATTTTATATTTTACAGCGTTTAGCAAATTGCTTCTACACCACAAAGCTGAAAAAACACGAAAAGAAAAAATTAATTTTCGAACAAAAACACAACACTTTATTTATGTTTTTATAAACTATTGTACTTAGAATAAGTTTGAATTCATCGAATTTCAATGAATTAATTAATTTTTTAGAAAAATACAGTCTATTTGCTTTTCAGCATAGATCCTTGGAAAAAATATTATCATTTTCCTTCAAGATTACTAATTTTGCAAACTAACAACCACTTTTGAAAGAACATTTAGTTAAAAATGAGACTAGATACCTTAAATATGATTTAAGAAATAAAGATCAAATAAGCAAATATGGATCATGAACAAAAAGATTATCGAATAAATTGATTTTTGATAAGTTGATACCTAAGTTTAGTACATTTAAATTGTCAATGTTTAACAACATCAAATTGATTTACGAAAAATCAATTAAAATTTTTTATAGATTAAATTTAAAAAAATCAATTTTTTATTTTATGAATAAATGAAGTGTTAATTGGTATAGCAATATATAAGGGCATAAGCCTATTGATTAACCTTAAAACTTGAAAATATAATTATGATTGCTTGGTGGGCTAACAATTTGTTAGTTGGCGTCTATAATTGAGAATTCAAAAAAAAATGGAACGTTAGGATCAATTGTTGGAAAAAAGAGATTGTCACTAAGATATTTCTCCTGATCTTCAACTTTGTTTTTTCTTCGGTATTTCTTTATTTTTGAGTAGCTATGTATAAAACCAGCAATTTGATTCATATCAAAATTCACGTTTTGTATTAAAAATAAATTCCCTACTTTATAACGTTCCCCAAGTCATAAACCCTAGTTTTTTAAATTTAAGAACACATGAGACAAATTCTAAGCATGAGTTAGTCGGAAAATATGCATTTAAGAAAAATAAATTAAATTTCAAAAAATAAAAAAATTGCTTAACTAATACACATTTTTTAAAAATAAAAATGAGCCAAAAATAATTTTGAAAATAATTTCTTCCAACCAAATTAAAAATGTTGAATTTATTAAAAAACAACAAGATTTTGATAATATACCAAAATTTCGTAACCAAACATCCATTAGTCGGAATGTCATTAACATCAGCCGTTGGAATGGGAACTGGTAATCTCATTTGTCAGGGATTGATGTATCATAAAACTAAAAAATTTAGTTTTCATAATTTTGTACAATATTCAACATATGGTCTCTTATTCTCAGTAAGATCTAATAAAAATTTTTTTTATTAAAACAAAAAAAATATTTTGTATTGATTTTAAGGGTCCTTTTTTAAAATATTGGTGGTATGCATTGGAATTGAAGATATTCCGCGATCCAAAAATTTTTCTACGTCCAGTTAAAATGACGTTGTGTGATCAGGCTACATCTCCATTTATTCTAAACAGTGCTTTTTTATATTACTTAGCCGTTACGGATGGTAAATCACATGAAAAAGCATTAGAAATAGTAAAGACTAAAGCCCTACCGATTATTTTTGAGTCATTTAAAGTATGGCCGTTTGTAATCTTACTTAATTTTTATGTTATTCCATTGCATTCTAGGGTTCTATTTTCAAATGTAGTCGCCGTTTTGTGGACCACTTATTTGACTTTTTTAATATCTCGATCAGATGAAAATAAAAATTTACAAAAATAGATAAATTTTTTAATTTTTAATTTGTAAACAGACTTTGTAATTAGGGTCTTTAAAAAAAGAAATATAAAATTTAGATTTTTTTATTTTTTTTTTGAATTTGATTAAAATAGATGACTTTGAGTAGGTCGAAATTCTCGACTAGTAATTCGAATACGTCGAGTAATCACAACTCAAATTCTAATCTAAATAATGGAGCATCAATTAATGAATGTGCTGATTGTGGATCTACAAGTATTTTTTTTTTTATTTTCATTTGCTACTTTTTCTACAGTAGAGATTTTTTTTACAATCATGAAGTTAAGTTTCTACACTGTAAAAAATAAAAGCGACTAAAACACCATTTTTAGGCGCTACAACTAGAGGTCATCTTCAAGACGCTTTTAGTAGTTACTTTTTTTTAGGTGCTTTTATTTAGTCATGTCTTAAAAAAAACGTATAAAATTAAAAGTGCTTAATTTAAAAGCGTCTAGTTTTAAATTTTTCATTACAAAACAAGACACTTTTTTTAGCCGTTTTTTTGTTAGACACCTTTTTCTTTAAAAACGACTAATTTTTTTAACGGCTAAAAAAAAGCGTCTAGTTTTTCGAAAAAATTGTTAAAAAATTCAATTTTTAGACGCTTTAAAAATATTTTTGAGAAAAATTTTCATGTATCCGCCTAATGAGGACTAAGAAGCTCGAAACGCGTGGTGAATGACTATGTGAATTTGTGTTACAATAATTTATTTTAAAAAAATATAAACCGCTATAACTTTTTTTTGTGAATGGAATAAATTTATTCTCTACCAGAATGTACACAATTATGGCGTGTAATTTATCTGCAAAATACAAGCCTTTAAAAAGGATTAGAAAATATTGTGTGCAATTTAAGCAGGGAATTTGCAGAGCCTGTATAACAAATGTACAAATTGTGTACATTCTGGTACAATTTACACAATAAATTTATTCAGTTCACAAAAAAAAATTAAATTTTTAAATAAATTTTTGTAACAGAAATTCACATAGTCTGGTGAATGAGGTTCTCGACGGCTTTTACATTTTTCTAAAACAGTCCCAAAATTTTGTTTGATTAAAATTTACAGCTTTACAAGACATTTTTATTAATTCGAAATAAAATCATAGAATTGTTTTTAATTGCGAAATTAAATTTTTTAATAATTCATTTTGAAATTTTGAAATTTAATTACTCAATTTTCAACTAAAATAGAAAAAAATAATTATCAAATAGTAGTTATTGATTCAATACAATATTCAATACAAAGATTCGATTTTTTTTTTCGAGTTTAAAAATATTTTCATGTAAATAAATTTTTTAAGATGCACAATGGGCTTCTTTAAATCATGGCGTGGTTATTTGTGACAGTTGTTGTTTATGTCATCGTACATTAGGTCGTTCCATATCAGTAATTAAATCATTGAAAAAAAGCTATTGGCCACAATCACTTATGGACGTAATAAAAAAATTTCTTTTATAATAATTCTTAAATTATTTCTAAAAAACTTTTTTTGTTAAAATTAAGACCCTGTATGAATTGGTTCGATCTAATTCAAATAATATTTGGGAGGCTGGTTTATACAACACAACAGATTCGACAAATACTTTAAGACACTTAAACCTAACGTCTAAGAATATTAAAAAGCCATCACATAAAGACTCGCATTCAATACGTTTAAATTTTATAAAAATGAAATATGAAAATTTGGCGTTTATATCACGCGGAAAGTACTCGAGTATTGAGGAATTAAATCAACAATTGATACAATGTTTAAAAACAAGTAATTATGAAAAGACATTGAGAATTTTATCACAGGGTGCTGATGGCAATTATCGATGTCAAGAAACTGGTAATCAATGTTTGCATCAAGCTGTTTTGAATAATCAATTAGGTCAAATTGAAATTTTGTGTTTGTATGGTGCTGATTTGACTGGTTTAGATCGAAATGGTCAAACACCTCTTGACTTGGCTAGACAATTAAATAATCAACAAATATCAGATCGTTTGATTGAGCTACAATTTGAATTAACAGATGATATTAGTTATTTTTTAAATAATAAACGAGCTGATCATAAAAATGGACAACATTTTCTAATACCCGAACTTAGTGATCAAAAAGATGCAAAGCATTTAAAACTTAATGAGGTAAGCGAAATAATGTTTTTGTTATAGAAGTATAAAAAAGCCACTTAACAAAATCTCTTGCTCAAATCGACCCATTCATTCTAACATTCTCAAAATTTATCTGCGTTATAACTATTGATCGGAAATAGATTTTTTAGTTCTGAAAAATGTTTAGTTATGTAAAAAATATGCTAAGTTTAAACGTAAACTTTAGATTAACTAATGACTCATCGATCTTAATTATTTTAACTAACCCTACAAGTTGGATGAGATTGAAGAAAACATATAAAAAAGTGAAATTCAAAAATGAGCACATAAAATTAAAACATACATGGATTATTTTTAAAAAGAGAAAAAAAACATAAAATTTTGTTAAAAAAACATAAATTTTTTCAGAGAATTTTTCGAAATAGTCGAAAACAACATAAAATTAAAAATTTTTTTTATAAAAACATTTTTTAACGTCAAGTTTTTTTTTAGTTATAAAAACATAAAATTTTAAATTAATTTAAAGAGAAAAAAATATAAAACTTGAAAATTTTATGTGTTTTTACCAATTTTTCAAACCTTATCCCTACAAGTTTAAGGTTCTGTTTATCAAAATCAAATGAGCATAATTGTCTTAATTTAACAAATATATCACCAACAGTTTCTGTCGATGATTTTTGTTTAAAATTTATTTCAATTACGCTAAATGTTTTACTATTAGTTAATTGAGAAAACCAGCATATGAAAACTGCAAGGATAGTACGACGAGAGTTTTGTTGAATAGAGAAAAAAATGAACTTTCAAAACAGATCTATAAGAGCCGCAAGACGAACAACGCCAGGACAACACGTTACTAGTTGTTTGTTTATTTCTTTTTCTTGATTTTAATTGCATAATTTCTCCATATTTTTTACACTTTAAATTACAGCATTTTTGAACAGAATTAACTAAGCCCAACTCTGATACACGCTTAAATACTTTTATTTCACAGTCATCTTCCATTTTATATTTAAAAATGAATATTTTTTGAAGTATAATTTTGCATTTATATTTCTTAATCTACATAAAATTTCTTAAAATATTGATGTAAAAATCAAGTGCCCAAAAAAAATTTTTTTCTGGAAGAAAAAGGAAAGAATTGAATATATTTTACTCAGTTCTATTAGAAGGACCCATCCAGATAAAGAGAAAAAGTTTATTTTAAAGTTTAAACACTTAAAAGAATTTACTAAAAAATCACTCTTTATTTGTTTTTTATTATATGAAATGTCTAAAATTGAAAAAAATTATGTGTTTAAAACTATTTTTTTAATTTTTCCTTAAAAAGAGTAAAAGTTAAGAGATTATTTGAAATTATTGTAATATTTTTTGTTTGATTAAAAATTTTGGTGATTTTTGTTCGAATTAAGAAATTTTATTTCACTTCTTTATTAAGATATGGTCGATAATTGAAAGATAATCGTTTTTTATATAACTAAAGTCCATACGATTCTTAAAAATTCTTATCAAGTTCGTGTCAGGATTTTTTTAATACCAGGAAGCAATCTTAAAAGATTTCAATAAGCTAGGATAAGATTTGAAACTCTTAAGATAATCTTACCATAACTTCGAAATTGTACACCGTTCTCAACGATAAAAAATTATAATTAACTAGAATTTTAATTCTCTTTTTATTTTATTTAAGCTTCCAGATCATTTATTTGAAGAAATATCTAAAGATATTTATGATGAAATGGATCGACGACAATTAGAGACAAGTAAAAAGAAAAAAAAAAATTTCTTCATTAAAATTCCAAAAAAAATTAAACTTTTTTCATTGAGTTTGGAAGTGTACAGTAGGACATAATTTAATAAATGAAGCAATTCCATTTCTAGTTATTAAAAGTTGTTTTACTCAAACTCGCAATCAAGTAAAAACTTGTTCTTCTTTTAATTTTTGAAAAAATCAAATGAATTTTGTTTTTTTTTAAATAGTTAAGACAAAAATTGGCGAGATTTAACACTTATGAATTTTCAGGTTTATTATTAGAAATATTACAAGAGTCTCAACGTCGTTTCATAAATTTACAAAAGTCTCAAAGTCCTAAAAAAGATGGTTCAGATCAAGAAGATGCTGATTTGGAAGAAGAAGAAGATGATTTATATGATAAAGTACCATCCGATGAAGATTATGCAAGTGTTGCATCTGAATCTGAATCAGCGTCCAATCCAACTGATGCAAAAGATGGTTTTTTTTTAGGCTCACCTTTAAAATTGGATATTAGTTCAATACATGCTAAAAATTTAATTTGTTCGCCAACTTTATCAATGTCCTCTACATCATCTACATCTTCGCCCAATTCGAAATTTACTAAAATTTTAAATACAAAATTCGAAAAAGCTCCGCAAAATGTTCAATCATCATTAGTTGCTAATGCTGAATCAGCACTCAACTTCATAATGAATAGCTTAAATAAAATTGATATGAATAGTCAAAATAATACGCCAGTAATTAAAAAATCACCAATTAGTCCACAATATAATAGAGACTTGAGTGAACTAAAAAGTGAAAATCAATTAATGAAATCAATGGTAAGTAAAATAAATTTCTATAAAATTCGCTTTTGAACTTATTTTAAGAAATTTCAATTTCTGATTTAAGTTATTGTAAAAATTACTTTTCTTTAGTTAAGGTTCCCCAAACGATAAACCCTAGTTTACTAAAAACTCTTCAACTCATTTTACAGTCTACTCGCTATAATCCGAATACAAAATAGCTCCAAAAATATTCATCTGGATTAAGTTATTCGGTTTATCGGAAAGTATCGTAAATCTTTGGGTGCATTAAATATTAGGCATCTAATTTTATTGGATTTACAAGTTATTATTTTTCTCATGTAAAAATCGATTTTTAGTTTCTGTTGCCGCAAATATTAACAAAATTATTTAAAGATTTTTAATTTTAAAAAAGGTCAAAAATAATAATATAATTTTAAATAAATAATTTATATGTACATATTAAAAGCTCTGCTTCAAGTATCTTTTATATGTACGCATATAAAGATTACTTTTCATGTGTTTTCATTAAAAAAACTCAAATTTTTATGTTCGAATGTCGAATAAACCGGACATTGAAGTTCGGATTAAAAATTTATTTTAACGTTGAAGAGAATTAAAGAGAGCTCAAAGCCCGATTTTTGTCCGGAAGCCGAATTATCCGGATAAAGGTATATCCGGATAAAAGCGAGTAGACTGTAGTAACAAAATGCTTAGAATACTAAAATTACATATTGAAGATAGATTAATTCTCAATAAAACTTACTATAAGTTTTCTGAAATTAATTGCTATTTTTAAAAAAAAATGAGAAAAAAGTAAATTTTTACCGTAATTTTCCAAAAATAATTTGAAATTCAAGTTTCAAAATTAATTTATTCAAGAAAAAATAATGTTGCTTTATCAAATCTTTAATAAATATTATAATCAAAAGGGTCTTCTTCCAAAATAAAAAGCTTGAGTATAGAATTTTACATAATTACGGGGAGTAATCAGATTTCGAAAACACTGAAAATAATACTAGGGTTTATGGTTTAGTGAACCTTATAAATTTTAAAACTTAATTTTTCCTAAATAAGTAAAGTTACGCAAAAATTCTTTTACTGCTTAAACAGTCTCAAACCATTTAAAAATTTGACTTGAAATTGTTTGCCTTTGACTTTCCCCACATTTGATTTATAATCGACAATATTCAGTTCCGTATTCATGTTTTCGATCAGCTTGTTCTAATTCATCTAAGTGCTTTTCCATACAAGCAATGTGGCCTCTTTAAATGCTGATGATACTTGGCTTTGTATCTAATTGAGTTTATAATCAGTCTTAAATAAATTTTTAAAAATCTTCAAGGAAAAATTTATTTAAAATTCTTATTTGTAGATTGAACGTTTAATGGAAGAAAATGCTCAATTGAGAGCAGAAAATATGCAATTGATGACAAACAATCAATCGGATTTTGGCAATCATAAAACAACTACAAATTACATATCACAGAATATAAATAATTACTACTCAACTGATCATTTATATTCTAGTGTAAAAACAACTTCAACAATTACATCACAATCGCCTTTAAATTCACATAAAACATATAAAAACGAAATGAAAAGTAACGATTGTAATCACAAGTCAAAATATGAGCTTTATTCAAATAAACTATTTACAACACAAAATAGAAAGCTTGATGACTCGAAAAGTCCTAGTGTAAAAGTACGTTCAGAAGAAAATGTCAATTTATTAAAAAATTTAAAACTAGACGGTCTATTTGAGAGTTTACAAATAGTTGAAACGACTAAGAGTGAAGTAGAACCGTGCAGAAAGTCTAATCTACCGTCAACTAATTCATCACCGTCTTGTAAATATCATTCACCACAACCAGTCAAACCAAGTCCTAAACGACAAGATTCACTTCCTTTACACAATTCATCTCATCCCAATTATAATAAACAATTAGAAAATATAAAATTGTTATCACCGTCTAGGTCTCTTTCTTCTAGTATGGCATCAAATACTCAAGGATCTTCACCGAGTAAATGTCTAGAGAAAAAGAATTTTTTCAATGATTCAAATATGGCTAATTTGCCTAGTAAAGATTCAGTTATAAAAAAAATGAAAAAAATTACTAAAGCTGTACAAGAATTGTTCAAGGCAACTAAGCAATTAGACTTTTCAGTGTAAGTATCTCTTTATTTTTATAAAAAACAAAATTGTAATTTTATTATTCAGCTGTTTTTCAACAGTTTATTTCGTACACTGAATCTGAAAAAAAAGGTGACTGTCCTGTAGAGAATTTCAACCTAATTTTCTTAACAGTACAGGTTTATGAACGGAGTGATAGCTAATTAATTCTCTTCAAATTAGGTCAATAGTCTTTGAATGCTCAAAAATTCTTTTTTGTGAAAAAAAATTTATATTTGTTCATTAAAGCTTTCTAGAGGGCTATTTGTTGAGGATAAAACACGAATAATCCTTTTTTCTATAAACAAATCGTTTCAGCTCATCGAGTTCTACAAAAATCATATTCGATCTCATACATAACTTTATTTAAAAATTTTTCATATTTTTGGCCGCAATTGCAAAAACATCATTTTTATCTATCAATTTTCATCTCTGAAAGACTTACCGCCACCAACTATAACATACTATACTACTCAGCTAACTGAACTTGACATGAATCAAAAGTCATTTGGACTTATAAAAATGACGAAATTCTAAAATTTCAGCCTAAAATCAAGTTAATTCATAACTAGAATACTAGAATGGATTCAATTAAGATTTTAAAAAGAAACATGACTAATCTCAATAGGAGGTTGACCTAAAATGTAATCATAAAAAAGAAAATTTTTTGAATAATAATGCGAAACTCATTTAAAAGTGGAAGCAAAATCATATGATATTTTTTAAATATATTTTAAGTACCCTCGAAAGATTTTGATAACAATTGAAAGTCCTTGTATGATAACCAACCCGTAAATATCAAAATGGAACATTTGTGGCGTCATAGATACTCCTTTTTTTCAAATTATTAAATTACTGACGTCAAATAGATAAAAAGAAAACAAATGAAAAGCATTGAAAAGCATTAAAATATTCCTTTCTTGAAGAAAAATTATTTGAAAATCATTAAGAATCGTCATTGGAAAAGTCTATTTTTCCTCTAAAATTCTTTAAAAATTTATTCTTTGAGATTCTACAAGATTTTAAAATTTTTTTCTTCTCATTGTATCAAAAATTGTTTCTCATCGATTTTCGTTTTATATTTAATACACTGGAAAACCCAATCGCTTTTTACAACTCTAATCGATGGATTTTGAATTGCCGTGTGCAATTCTGTTTGAGATTCATCATCTAAAAATTCATTCTAAATAAAATGCGTGAAATTTTCATCAAAACTCCAACACAATTCAGCGCCAGTATTTGCAATCTTTTGTATGAAATCTAAACTAACTAAATTTGAGGAAATTAAAATTTTACAATTGGATAAGATTTTAGAACTATCTTCATTCATAAAAGAATAGTTGTAATCAAAATTATCGTCTACACAAGCATCAACACCAGAATTAGTAAAATAATGCAATAGACGTTTTTCTAATTTATCAAGTAATGAAACCGTGTTCATAAAATTTGTATTTAACAATTTAATTCCCATATTGTTTGGTTCAATTTTATCACTATCCAAAACATTTCTAATTAAAATAAATAAAAAATTAGAGTTACAAAAAAAAATAATCAAAAATTTTACATATTGTTCTTATAATTAGTTGATGATGATTTGTCAACATATTTTCCTCTGCATCGATTTTTCCATTTTACAAAGATTTTTTTAATCAATATCTTAAAATGTTTAAACCGCATATTTTCTAAATAATCATTTAAATTTTCTTTAAAAATATTTTTGTTCTACCAAGTTTATATTGGCAAATTATTTTCTCATTACAAAGATAATTCACAAGTTTTTGACATTTTTGATTCAAATCAAACTATACTCGCTTTTCATATTCAAAAGACACTTAAAACGATCAAAAAACTCTTCATGTTTCATTTGAACTGGAAAGCCGAGAGATTTGATTTAAGAAATTTCGACCAAATTAAATGCACGTATTTGCTCTACAACTTGATCTGATTCGAATTTATTCGAATCTTTGAAATTATTTGGCTTTATGAATAGTACAAAGTGTTGATTGGTTTTCTCGATTTCCTCTAATAAATTGTTAAATTGTTTACGAAATTTTGTCAAAACTTGTTTTTTATTTTCAATTTTTCCCCTTTGACGCAATGAATTTACGTCATGAAAATCTTTGATTTTATCGTTTTCACTCTCACTAAGTATTTTCAAAAGATCTTGATTTGTCTCTATTTTTCTCCAAAAAGCCATTCACTTGATACTCTACTTCTCCAGCAAAGTGACAAATTTTGAACGAATTTTTCGATTCTTTTATATTTTTGAAACTTGTTTTTTCTTTAATCATGTGAATATTTTGTAAATTTTGAAGAAAACTTTCATCGCTACTTGTATTAAATTTACAATGATCATTCAACAAATCTTTTAAACGATCTATCTTGATGAAAATTTGTAACATTTTGTTCATAAGGAACAAAAGACCATTCAATATTTTCTTCTTTGTATTCCTTTTGTTTTTCTTTTAGGAAAAAATTGCAAAAATGGTTTTGTGATTTTTCGTTTTAATAGTTAATGCAAAGCTGTTCAAAATTACTATGTTTATATTTTTTTTCTTTGAAGAAAATGAATTAAACAATGCGGTCATTTTGACCACTCTTGGTGCTTCTAGGTATGAAAAATTGTGGTGCTTCTAGTGTTAAAGACACTCAATTAAAAATATTGGTCGTTTAACCTATATAAATTATTGTGCCAAATTTTTTCGAACTTGATTATTTCATCTTCTAAGTCTTCTAAGATTTGTGTCATCGTACAAAGTGCTCGTCTTTTAGTAGCGTAAGTTGTAATTTATGTCTCATTTTATAAATGCGTTCATGGTAATCTTGTTCGCTTTAAAAGCTAATGAACCCCACTGTGTCATTTCTTTCTGAATCGCTCTCGACTAGGAATCGCGCATATCTTACTGGTCCGACTTCTATCCGTAATTTGTGAAACAAATCGTCTAAATTTTTTTTTTTCGACTTTAAAATTTCAAATCGACTCATGTCAACTGGAAAAAAAATTCACGTCACTACATCTTATTTTTTCAATAGCATCAAAAAATGCTTTAAAAAGATTTTTTTTTCGGGTCTCCGAAATTATGTGACCAAAATCACTTTGCTCATTTGGTGGCCAGCACTGGTCACAGTTTTGTGATCAAGGATATAGACGACTTATCTATGGTCACATAATTATCAATAGTGGTCACTTTATTAATAAAACTTATCACGAAATGATGTTGTTGATGACTTAAATTTAAATTCAAAATTATTAAAATATTGATCACCTATTTCTTTGGTCACAAAAATGTGAACATTGCTGGTCACCAATGAGCAAAGTGTCACGTATTTCATGACCACTTGGTCACATGACGTCGTAGTTCCTTTTAAATATTTCAAATAATTTAAATTATTTTTTATGTTTTTTAGATTAAAACATCTATGTGATAAAGTTCATCATTCAGTAAACGAAATGATTATATTATTTCCAACAAATTTAACATCAGGTGAAATACACGAAAATTTACTAGTTCTCGAGCAAACATCGAACAAAATGATAAATTTAACTCATAAATATAAAAATAAATTAGAATTATTTTCCAAAATTGATTGCAATGATGATTTAACCGATGCGAATATTGATGATCAAAATCTCAAAAATTTAATTGTTAGCGATCTAGTTTCATTTAGCTATGAAATAGCACACACAGTCAAGCGAATTGTTTGCATTATGGGTGCTGATAACTAATAACTATTATATTTTCTATTATTAAATAATTTTTCAAAAAATTTTATATTCGGATATTTTTTTTAGAATAAATTTTTCTAATAAAAAAAAATTATTTTTTTATATTTTCTTAATAAAATTTAAAAAAAATGGTTTTTAAAATCCATTGAAAAATTTATATCATTTTTCTCATAATATAACAATTTTTATTAGAATGAGTTCTATATACGCTATAGCGCCTTTGGCATTTGGTGTCGGTTTTGTAAGTGGTTATATTTTAAGAAAAAATTGGTTCCTTATTCGATCACTAATAGGCAAACAAAATAAATTGACAACTACTACTAAAAATATGACTAAAACAGATAAAACAAGTGTTGCAAAAAAGACTGATACAAAGACACCAGATTATCAAGAATTTAAAAATGGCGATGTTGAAATGTCCGAGAGTAATTCGAGTCTAAAAGAAATGCTCAAAATTGATGATGAATTTAAAATGGTTTTAATTGTGCGTAATGATTTGAAAATGGGTAAAGGTAAAGCAGCGGCACAATGTTCACATGCAACTTTAGGATGTTATAAATCAGCTTTAAAAAATCCGAGATTATTAGCCTATTGGGAGAATAATGGTCAACCAAAAGTTGTTCTCAAATGTGAAGAAGAAAAAGAATTGTAAGACAATTAAATAAATGAAAAAATTTCTTTTAAAAAATAAAAATTTTTTTATTAATTTAATTAAAGATTAGAGTTAAAAAAGAAAGCAAAAGAAAAAGGTTTGGTATGTAGTTTGATTTCGGATGCTGGTCGAACTCAAATAGCAGCTGGTTCTCGAACTGTTTTGGGTATTGGACCAGGACCTGCAAAATTAATTGATGAAGTATCAGGACATTTGAAATTGTTTTAGATTAATCTAAATAAAAATATGTTAATTTATCGTATATTCAAATTTTTTTGATTAAAAATAAATTAAATATGCTAGACTATGTACAGTAGATTTCAATTTGTCAGTTTAATACTTTTTGAAAGAGAATTAAGTTATTCTATAAATTCCTACAAAGATAAGAACTGTCTTTTTGATTGTAGTAAAAAAAAGCTTTTTTTAAAAAAAAGAGTACATGAGTTTTACTTAAAGAAGTTTTTCCAATCTATCAAAAGCTACCAAAAGCTTAAAATAAAATTATAAATTCTCAAAAGTCGAACGAATTTCGCCGTTTATGTGTGGAATTTATAATTTTATTTTTGAATGCATTCAAATTTTTCCCAAAAAACAACTGAATTTTCATGGAAAAAAATTTTTTTCAAGCTTTTCCAAAAAGTAAAAAAAATGAAATTTGTTAATTATCGTAAAAAATGGTAAAAAAAAAATAAAAAATCGCAAAAAGTGTTAAATAATTAAATTATAAAATTGAAAAATGTTTAAAAAATTACAATTTAATAATTTAAACATTAGATGTCGCCTCATGTTTCATTTTACACTTTATTATGCAACTTTACATTTTTATTTTTAAAAAAAGTTAATAAACTAAACTTTAACTTTTATTTTAGATTTACGAAATAAATAATTGTTATTTTATTTTTATTTTTCAGACTGGTATCTTACGAAGTATATTTTTAAATAAATAAATATTTAAAAAAAAATAAAATTTTATTTTTTTTATTCGGTTACCTAGTAACCAGTCCCTAATCCTTTACTCTACCGGACGGGTAGTGTTCTGTGTCCCTTATATTATTATTGACGCATTTATGGCCTCACGCTTGAGTTTGATTTAATTGCGCCATCGTATTTCGCCTCACATATTCTGACTTGACTAGTTATAAACCCTCGCATAGATTTACATTTATTACAACTATTTTAAAATGTTTCTGTTTAGGTTTTGTTTTGTGTATGTTCTGTATAAACAGTGTTTAAACAATCCGAAAACATTTTTTTTCAATTCGAAAAAACTGCCAAGCATTTTTGGGCACCCGTTAAATAATTAAACAACACATTCAGTGTTATTTTATTTACCTCAATATCCTCTGAATAATACGTAGTGATTAGGCAGATCATCACGTATAACAAATTTTTTTACAAATTTGTATTTTTTTTTAGACTTT
The DNA here is from genome assembly GCA_002922825.1 of Brachionus calyciflorus. Taxonomy (NCBI): domain Eukaryota; kingdom Metazoa; phylum Rotifera; class Eurotatoria; order Ploima; family Brachionidae; genus Brachionus; species Brachionus calyciflorus. The sequence goes on from NTPY01000875.1 coordinate 135,470, forward strand.
TACTGAAAATGCAATTATCTTAAATATTTGATGAGTATATCGTTTACTAAATTATTAAGTTACATTATTCTTTTTTCAATGCTTTGAAAATTCTTCAAAAAAAAAAATTATATTCAATTCACATATTTTTTTTTGCTTTTTTAAACAATTTATTTATCTCTCTAAAAATTTCTTGAAAAAAAAAAAATATGAGACTCAATAAGTTTTTTCAAATATTAATTTTTGGAAATATTTTACTGATCTGCTATTTTATCTTTTTCAGTAGATATCAACTTCAAAATTTCACAAGAAAACCCCATGGATTATTACTAGACACAAATAGTTATCTTTTAGAAACAGAAGGTGTTTCGTATTTACCTCGACAAAATGCAGACAATATTTTTCTGATTTGGTTCGGCGAAAATTATCCATTAGTCTATTTCAAATGTTTAGAAACTCTTGTTTTTCATCATCCAAAAGCAGATGTCTTGATATTTTCAAATGAACTTAATGAATCTTTAGTCGAACCATTTTGGAAAAAAGGATATCCAAATGTTCGTGTTGTTAGATTTAATTTAACAATTTTAGGACGTGATAAACCAGGTTATGATTTTGTTATAAAAGCAACTAAATTACTTCGAAATGAAACATTAGATTACATAAAATTAAGCCGAGTTCATCTATCGGATTTTTTAAGATATCTTTTAGTTTATACATACGGTGGTTTTTACATAGACTCGGATAGTTTTGTCATTAAAAATTTTCTCAAGTTTAAAAATTCAATAAGTGTTAGTGACAATTTTGCTTATAAGTGTTCTAAAAAGGTTTTCAATGCGCCAAAAGTAAAAAATTTTACATGTATTTCAAATTCAATGTTTCATTTTGAACGAAATCATGGGTTTTTAAGAGATGCTTTGGAACTTTATGATGTAGCGTGGGTTAAATACCAGAGCTATGGACCAGGTGGCGCGTCAATGTTAATGAATTTTATAGATAAATATATCGATAAAGTTAATTTTTATTCAAGCAAAGAATTTATGTGTCAAAATTTAATTATGACATCACGGACTATAATGGAAATTTCTGATAAAAGAGTCAAGCAGGCTTTGGAAAATTGTTTTACATTGCAAATATTAGGCGGTGGTGCACATAACTTGACAATTAAAAATTTTGAAAAAACATTAATGGGACGAATTTATAGTAGATCAAAGATTTTTTAATTTTTGTTTTTTATTTCGATTTTTTTAGTTTAAAAAGTAATTTTTTGTGATCTCCATGTTTTTTTTTTCGCTTAAACTTCAATCATTTAGATTTAGTCTTCATAAAAATAAAATAAAATAAAAAACAATGTCATTTTTAATTTTTAAGTGTTAGATTACATTACATTGAAATTATTTTGAAGAATTCAATGAATTCAATTCATGTTTTTTATTAATGTTTCAGTGTTTAGAAATTGACTCGATGCTTTCTTAATTACCAAAAAGGTTCGAAAAGCTATCATAAGATTTTACTAACATACAAATTTTTGAAAATTAATTATAGAACACTTGTTTAATGAAAAAAACAAACTTTCTCAAAAGGGGCATCATGTGTTTTATTTTTGCAAGTTGCGATTCCAAATTCTAATAGAGAAGTTTTAGACCTAAATTTTGATATAAAAATTATATTTTTTTAATTACATAACTAAGCTAAAATAAGTTAACGACGTGTTTGAACTTTTTCAAACATGTTTTCGAACATTGTTTGTTTCTGTTCATGTTTTCGTTAACTTATTTCAACTGTGTACTTTAATAATGCCACTTTTATTTTCTATTTTTCCATTTTCAAAAATTTTTAATTCTGAACGGAATGCTCAGTATATAGATTTCTGGCTTTTTCATTGAAATGAAATTGACTTTTAAGATTTTAACATAATTAGACAAAAATTATTCCAAACTTGGACAGAATTCTAGCTTTTCATAAAAAAAAACAAGATTTTTTTTAAGAATTTTTTTTTAAGTCACGAGAACCACGAGAGTTGACTATACTAGCTATATTTATTTTGATTGAAAAAAAAGTACAGTTGATTTATTTACAAAGCGCTAATAAAAGTACATTTATAATACACATCATAAAAATATTTTAAAGGGAAGTTTAAATAACTCTAACAAACCATATTTCCAAAAATGAAAAAAATTAAATCTCTGAGTACTTTGAGCGGCTCAGAAAAATTGAGCGAAGCGACACTATCTTGTTGTGTAATTATATTTTTTTTACAATTCACTTTAATGTTAAATTTTAAAAATTGAATTACTCAATTCATTTACAAAAAATAAAATAGAAATTAAAATTTGCCACATTCGTTTAGCTTTCAATTTTTTTATTTTTTATTTTATATTGTTAAAAAAAATCCATTTCAAATAGTGCTTCGGTAGGTGTACAATTTTTATCTGTTGGAATTTTTAAGGTGCCTAAAAGGCCTGTCCGAAAATAGAGAACACCAACAAAAAAACGTTTTATATTTGCTTCATTTGTAAAGTCATAATTATTACCTTTGACTTTTAAACCTGTTGAAATTTCTAAGAATCTCTTTTGCCAATCGTTAATATCAGACAATTTTCGATTGACTAAACTAATAGTTGCAAAATTTATACATTTATTATCTTTATTGTATTTGTTATAATGTTGTTAGAGAAATAAAGGAGAAACTTTCATAGACCAATGGAAAATATTATGACCAACAAAGTCAAATGATAAAATTGAATGACAACCATTTTGAAAATATATCGTGTCTTTATAAAATAATGAAACATATTTTCCAGTAAGAAGTCAAATCAGAAAATTCTCTACAGTCTAAAATTTTGGTTGTAATTGAAATATTTGTTTCATTATTGGTGATTTTGTATAGATGAGTCGAGTTTGAATAGATTTGATTGTTTGTGTAAAAATATAAAAACACAAAAATTAATATAGCTGTTAAAATGATCAATAATAACCATTTTTCCATTTAAAAATCTCCCAAAAAAAATTATTTAAAAATATTTGTTTGATACTGTTGCTCTCGTTAGCGAATAAATATTTTTCATCGGTTTTTTCATGAAAGTGCTTTTCGTTATAGGTTCTACTCGAATTATATTCAAATTTTTTTTCTTAAATTTTCGCTTTTTTTCATTGCCGAGAAAAGTTGTAATTTTAATTTTCAAGAGAGTCTAAGTTATTTTTTAGGTTCTAATTTAATTTTTATTTTGAAAAATAAAAAAAAACAAACGAATTTCTTTGTTTTTTGTTATTGTTTTACAATAGCGACGACCTAAAATTGAATGAATAAATTCTCTTTGCGAATAACATTAACAATTTTAAATAAAGAGGTGCGCCAGATTCAATCTTGCGGTCATATCATATGATAAGTTCAAAAATTTGGCAAATTTGAGCCCCCTACTAAAAAGGGGTATTAAGAATAAGAATATGTTTTATTAAGAATAAGAATATTTATTAATAAAATCAACATCCTCATTTGTTGGAGCTAAAATGGCTCTTTCTAATATATAGGTACTGTCTGTAAAATTTTCCTCGATATTAGGAAAAATTGCTTCTACCAAATTTTTAGGATCTAAACCTGTAAATAAGTCGGGATCAAGTTTTATTTGATCTATTATATTTCAACAGAAGTAAAAACAAAAAAAAAGTGTAACATTTAAGATTTAAATTTTCTAACTTTTTCTGGACTTAATATTTTTGATTTGGCATCTAAAATGCACAACAAACAAGAATTCACATTTTAAGTAAAACTTTGCCAATGCAACGAAAAGTCAATATTTAGAACACTTGCCCTAATGGATTCTGCGGTGACTGAAAAAATTTTTTTTAAATTGATTGCAAACTCTAATTTTTAACAAATGCCTGACTTTTTTTAAAATTTATTATTTTTAAATTCCGTACTTTACTCTTTTAAAAAATCAGTCCGTGTCCGGATTTTAGACATACCGTATACCCTTGCAAAGAGATTAAGCAAAAAAAAATATGTCAAACAAGATTGGCTTCATGATTTAACACTGTAAAGGCTATTAACTCAAACTTTCTAGTTATTTTAGAAACATTCCAAGTGTTAATTGCTTAAATGTGTTATAAGCAAGAGACCTCTTCCTCAATTCTGAATTAAATGATTTAAAATAATTAATTAATTTTGAAGCTTTTGAAACGAGATTTTTATCAACTAGAAAAGTGTAATTTGGACAAAAATCTTTGTGTAAAGTTTAGAAAGAGCTTTCACTGTAAAATATTGGCACATTCTGGTACGTGTAGTTAATTTTGTTAAAGAGGTGTACGAGTAGTTACACGTACACGTTATTTTAATTGATAACGTGTATCATCCGGGTATTTTTTTTAATTTTCCTAATTTTTTTTTGCGATTAATAATATATTTTGATTATTAATCGCGAAAAAAAGGATTAATGAAGAAACTCATATCAAGATCGCCCTTGATCAGACAGACCGTCAATGTCTACTCTAAAGGATGATCCGTTTAGTGAAGAAAAATCGCACTTTAGTATCCAATGTGCTAGCAAATTTATATTAATAAAATAAACTCGAATGGAAAGTTCCTGTCAAGAAACCTGAGCTTTAGGCAAAGCTAATTAAAGCTAGAAAAGCCTTATTTAAAAAGGTAAAAACATGGTCAGTGTCTTAGTTGAGACAAATTCTTTTCAGTGATGAGATGAAAATTGAAGTCGATAACTGAAAAAATTGAATTTTCATTCGTAGGACCACTGCAGAGAAATAAAATCAAGATTGTACCAATAAGCGTACAAAGCAAGGAAGTGGTTCGATTGGGATATGGTCTTGTATGAGTTATTTTGGTCGAGGAATTAATTGTTTCTTTGATGGGAGATTAAGTGCAACCAGATACATACAAATTTTAAATGAAAATTTGATTGAACCGATGGAAAAGTTACGCCAAGAACAGCCGTTCACATTCCAGCTAAAAGTCCAGATTTAAATTGTATTGAAAAGTTTTCTTCTTTTTTTATTTAAATAATCCAAAAGCTAATACAGAAATAAAAATTTTACATTTTATTTTCAGGTAAGAAAAATGTAAAATTAAATAGAAAAAAAAAACTTAAAATTAAATTTAAAAGGCATTAGTAAATTTTTTTAATCCTTAAATGAATACCAAGAACATTTTTATCGACCAATTTAACATACATTTGATTTTTATTTGCTTTATAAAACGAACTTTTCTCATCAGTCCAAAAAATATTTGATTCATTTCTTTCTGGTAAAGGTACCATTTTTTTCTTTTCGACTTCCAATAAACAACTCGAACGCTCTGTATTTATACCATTCAATAGAATTATATATTTATTATTCTCATTGGCACTTATTTCAATATCAATTTCATTAAGTAAATTTTTCAAATTATATCTAACCATATAACCACTTGATTTGTATTCATGAATACTTTTTTCATGTTTACCATGCTTTGGCCGTGTGATTAAAACAGTTATAAAATCTTTAGAGTATGCAGTACCCATATTAGAAAAATTACTCTGTACATTTAAAGGAATTATTGAGCCATCTCTAATAAATACAGGATATTCATCATAAGGAATGTTAAAATTTTTAACGCTACCTTTCATGGTTAAATTAGGTCGAAACCAATAGGTCCAAGTCTCATTTTTTTCCGGAAATTTTAAATTCAAACCAGTTGTATTCTGAATTATTGGCGATACAAATAAATCATGATTTATTATATAATCAAAAGTCGATGGAACACCAATTGGTATTCTTTTCTTAGCTATTGGTTCAATAACAGAAATGTTTTTGAGATAACATTCAGTTCCTGAACTGAGAAAAAAAGCTGATAGATCATTGTGTATCCAAGCAAATTTTCTATAATTTTCTAAAACATCCTGACCAAATATCCACGGTCTGTGCTCACCATTTCCACCATTTTCCATTAATGGTAAAAATGCTCCTAATTGAAACCATCGAATAAAAACTTCTTTTTCTCTACCTAATTTAGATTTATCATTCCGATAGCCACCTATGTCCATACCGAAATTTAAATAATTATTCCAAGCACTATGTATAATATTTGTCAATGCTGATTTTAAACCTTCCCAATTTCCTGTTTGATCTCCGACCCATCCACTGAACATAACATCTTTTGGTGCATAATTTAAGAAAAGAGTATTTTTGTAATTGTCGACAGGTCTTGCCCAAATTAATGCCTCGCCTCTTTTCGCTTTGCTATGATAATAAAAATCTCTGTAATAACAATCAGCATATTCTCTCTCAGTAATATGACCTTTATAACCTTTGGCGTCGATTAACTCGAGTATATAGGGATCAGTTCCATCACATTTCCATCCATCTATACCTATGTCTAATAAATAATCCATTTGATCATGCCACCAAGCTACTGCGTTGGGATTTGAATAATCTAATAGTGCACCGTTGCCTCTCCACCATTTGATTAATTTGCCATTGTTTAAAAAATAGCCTTTTTGTTTTCCTTCTTGAAAATTTGTTGAGTCATTATTGACCATTGAAGTAATCCAAGTAATAACTTTAACATTTTGTGAGTGTATATAATCGATCATTTGTTTAGGATTAGGGAATTTTTTTGAGTTCCATTTGAAATTTTGATATTTATCAGGCCATGATGAATCAAGATTGATACCACCGACTGGAATTGAATAAGATTTATAGTCGTCTAAGAGTTTAATTATGGATGTTTGATTTTCGTCTGGATTAGCTAACCAAATCCAATGACTATGTGCCCATGGTGCATATGGTGCTTCGGCTAAATAAACTTTTTCAACATTTAAAAGATCTGCTTTACAATTATAAGTAATTAAAAATAAAAGAAATATAGATTTAATAAGCATTTTTAGTTTTAAAGTTAAAAAAAGTACTACTCAAGTATTTATTTATAGGATTTAATTTATTTTTTTAAAGTTTTCATGTGATTTTTAAATTAGAGATTATTTCAAAATGAGATAAATTCTCATTTTTGCTTTTTTTTCTTTGTTTTGATTAAAATATTTTTTTAAGGAGTATCACAATATTATTCAGTTGATCTAAATAAGACTTGAGATCCAAAAAAAAAAATGGTTTGACAAAATAAAATCTTTTCATATAAAAATAACTTTTATCTTTACTTGGAAGTGAAAATTATTTAAAAAATTTTATAGATGATTGTTACATTTTGTAGCAATTTACAGAATAAGTTTATCACTTTCCATTCAAAAGTTATTTGAATTTGCATGAATTGAAATTTACTGTACAAAGTCTATATGACTAAGAAATTTAAACAATTAAAAAAAATCAATCATGTTCTCAGCTAATAAATAACGACGGTAATTTTAAGCTTATTCGATTAAAGTGTATGTATTCACTCTTCGCTACGCTTCATTTATCTGAGCCGAGCAAAATATCCAGAAATTGTTCTCCCAGAAATTTTCATTAAAATTTTTTAGACCAGAAATCGATTTAAAAATGGCTAATTTCTTTAAAATTTTTAACTGAATTTTATTTTTTTTTAAAGCCAGAAATTGAATTTGTTAATAAGATAATTGATTTTTTTTAATTTTGTATAAATTATAAAAACGTTTTTTAAACTTGGTCAAAAAGCTGGAAATCTACATTCTGAAAAATTAGATCATTTTTAAAAAATTTAAATAATTAATAGGGATAACATATAATGCCAACTTTATAAAATGACATATTTTTCAAATTGAGAGATTTTTCAATTTTTCAAATTCAAATCGAAAACATTCTAGTAACATATATTTAATTTTAGGTAAATAAATTTAAACACTGTTAAATCTAAAAAAAAATATTTAGATCCTTTTGGAATAATTTTTTTATTTTATTTTAATTAAATTAGAGAAATACCATGATATGTTCTAGGTCCTCTATTAAAAGTCATTCTCCTACATGGCTTATCGCTTCCGATATCTTTTTCACGTCTACCCTCAACATAATAAGGTAACAAATGTTTTCTCATAGCGCTCACAAATCCAAAAGTACTACCGCCACTAATTATCATTTCATCAGATCTAGCCAATAATTCATTATCCATAATACTTCTCGAATAGGAATTCTCATTATCATAAAAAATATGACCTAAGAGTCCTTCGCCTTTTATTAAAATCCCACTATTATTTTTTAAAATATCGAATACTCTTTCCTTATCCGCTGTAATAAACCATTTCACTGATCTAGAAACAGAATTTAATTCTACTAAATAATTAGCACAATCAATAAATTTAAATACATCTTTATCATCTATATACTCAAATCTAAATTGCATACCAATAACATAAAAATTCTTGAAATTTTCATCATAAAATTTATCAATATAATTTTTAAAATTTGTTTCCAATAACCATACTTTATTCATTAAATTAGACCCTACCTCAAATCCAACACTATAGAGTCTATCTATTTTTTCCGACTCAGTTAAGTTATTATTATTCACTTGTAAAGCCTCGTTTGCTTTTTCTATTATATCCGCATTTACTAAATCATAATCTAGAAATTTTTTAAAATAATTTGAATTGGCGCATAGTGTAAAAAATAAAGCTCGACAATCGCCATATTGATAACGATCATGACCAATAGGCAAATTTTTATTTATTAGTTCAGAAATTTTTTTTTCATATTCCCAATCGTTTTTAGACATAGCTTCAATAATTAAATTGGTCGAATGAGCATAATTTAGTTGATTTATATGATAGTTTTTACTTAGGCTTTTGTAAAGAGAAGGATTGAAATATTTTTGAGCTTGAGGCCATTCGATTATAAAAGCAGTATCAGTTAAAATAGCTATGACTAATGAACTTATTAATGTATAAACTTTATTGCCATAGCCAGCGCCGCAAGTGACACAAAAAGTAATTCGCTTAGTCTCACTTTCATTTTTATTTATTATTGATTCATGAAGTTCAATATACTTTTGGAATTTTTCACGAGAATTACTTTTAGTTGTTGGTTTAAGTAATTCCAAAGGCATGTTTATGAATTTACGTTTTAGGTCATTGCGACGAGGGTATTTAGATAAATATAAATTGTAAGCTAGGATAAGTAGAACGATACAAATTAAAAAATTTAAATGACGTCTAATATACATTTAAATTTTATTAAAAAAAAAAAAAGAAGATTTTTAAAATTTAAGAAAAAAAATTATTTTTTTTTCTTTTCATTTTAGTCATATAGCTATCTTTTTCTTTTTAATTTTTTATATAAAATTATTTGAGTATAACAATTAATGAGAAGAAAAAATAATTTCTTATTTCCAAAGGCAAAATATAAATTTTTTTACTTAAAATTTTCTAAAACGCAATCTTAAAATAAAAATGAAGATTAGTAATTTTATTAGAGTTCAGTATTTAATTTTAATAATTGCTACAATTTGATTTAATATAAACTAATGCCAAATTAATTTATCGTCAAAAGATTATTTACAGTGAAATTATCGCCAAATTCTTAAAAATTAAACAAGCGCCAAACCACTTTCTTACGAAATTTGACACTAAAAGACTACCTTAACAGAACATGTGACAAAAATGTTTTATCGTGGCTATCATCTTTTATGCTTTAAAATGATATACAAGTTTGAAAAAAAATTTTGGTGATAAACAATTATTCCTAAATAATATTCTTTTATGTCCATTGGCTTCTGTGAACCAGAAGTTTAAAATCATAAAAAATTTTTTAAGCTTGTAAGGTGCACCAAATCACAAACCTTAGTTAAGATTTGGGTGTTTTTGAGCTTTAATAACTCATGTCTATTCTGATAAAAAATATTTCGAAAATATTTTGAATTATAGAGTTGACCATGCTTTATAAAAATTGCTTTGATTTTTAACAATTCGATTCGTAAAAACCAAAATAAAGATTACTAAAGTTTCTGAAAAACTAAATTTTAAATGAAAAATGACTAAAAATAAGGATTTTTTACAGAAATACTTCAAAATAAAATATTCTAAAAAATCGAAACCATCTTCTAAAAAATCGAAACCATCTTCGCTAGATATTATCATTACAGTCGACTCGCTTTAATCCGGATGCAAAATAGCTCCAAAAATATTTATCCGGATTAAATATTCGGTTTATCGGAAAGTATCGAAAATCCTTTCGTGCATTAAAAAATAAGTATCTAATTTTATTGGATTTATTTATTATTATCTATCTCATGTTAAAATCGATTTTTAGTTTCTGTTGCAGCAAATATTAACAAATTTGTTTAAAAATTTTAATTTAAAAAAATAAGACAAAAGTTTTAAATAGGACACATATTTTTTCTGTTTATTATATTTAACTTTTCGACCTTATTTAGATATTATACATTTAATTGACAAGTTTAATTTTTTTATTACATTTGTATATGTAATTAAAAAAATATATTGATCATTATAATTTTAAATAATTTATACGTACGGATTAAAAGATAATTCTTCATATGTTTTTATTTAAAAAGCCCTAATTTTTATGTCCGAATGTCGAATAAACCGGACATTCAAATCCGGATTAAAAAATCTTTTTAACATTATAGAGAATAGTAGAGAGCTCCAAGCCCGATAATTTTTGTCCGAAAGTCGAATTATCCGGATAAAGGTATATCCGGATAAAAGCGAGTGGACTGTTTATATTTAAATTTTGGGGTCAGTCAAAATATAGAAAAAAAAATATCGAAACAAGAGAATACCAAATAAAACATAGAAAGGAAAATATAGAAATAGAAAAATATGGAAAATTAATTTATTTAATTTTCAAATTTTTATTTTACCTTTGGCTCTTATAGCCAACTCTAATAGTTGTAAAAAATGACGTTACACTGCAATATTTTGAGTGGCTTTTTTTTCACTTTAGAGTGGTTTCAATGAAACAGGCTTAAAGGTGGTCTTACTTCACTTTATTGTGGTTTCCACTTAAATTCTCTACCTATAAATGATCTTCTCTACTTTTAAGTGATGAATCGCCTATTGGTTACTTTATTAAACGATTTTATATTTTTCTTGGTCTTTCGATATTTTTTCCTTTCTATATTTTTTTTCTACATTTTTGCTTTTCTATGTTTTACTATAGATCCTTAAATTTTTATTCAGAATATTTTCGGAATCGCTTATCAATTGAGAAATAAAATTTTTAGTTACTAATTAATGAGTTGGGGCACCTTATATCATTTTAAAGCATAAAATATGTAAGTCATTTGTCTATGACGAGTTAAGTTTATTTTGACTTGAAAAAATAGTCCCGGGTAAATTCTGGAAAAAAAAGTCCCATACGAAAATTTTTTTTTCTGTTTTGTTGGATGTAGCTAAAATGTTACAAATTGTAGCAGCTTAAACTTAAGAAAAAAATTCTTCTTAAATGCTGTATTGAAATGAGTGAATAGAAATAAACTTCACAGCACCCAAAAAAAAAGAAATTTTGCAATTATATAATTTGGCTTTTATTTCAAAATTTGAGATTGGCGTTTATATATTCTGGCGATTAGATGCTTAAGATTTAAATTTTATCTTTTATTGTATTTGGCTATTATTTATTAATACACTTTCATTTTAAAATTTAAAGGTCAGAATTCTATCTTTTTTTTATTAAGTTGCTATATTTAGAAATTTTCAGAGGGTTTTAGTGGAGTTTTAGGTTTGTTGACTTGAAATGTATTTTGAAATATGGTTCAATTACTTTTTTGACGAAAATAAAACTTTATATGACCAAAAAAAAAATTAAAAAAGTTTCATAATATGGCTTTTTGGTCAATTTTTGGGTTAATTTTTAAGAAAAAGCTGTCTAAATCGCTTTTTTTATCAATTTTACTATTAGAGTTAATTCCATTTTTATAATAGAACTAAATTTTAATTTTTTTATTATTTTTAGTTGACACTAGATTTTTTAAATTTTTTTCTAGAATAAAAACCAATGTTTGGTTTTATTCTAAGTATAAAGGCGGCATCCTGGTATAATTCTAAAATGGCATGTTAAAGTTTTTTATCAATTTTCTTTTTTTCAATTTTTTTTACCAACAAAAATCGCACTGCAAAGCAGTAAAAATGACTTTTAGTGCCAAAAAAATTGTTGCAAAGTGAAGCAAAATTTGCTGCACCTGTTGGCAACGTCTGCAAAAAATTGTGCAATTTTAATTGCGTATTTAAATTAGACTTTTTTTATGGTGTGCAAATTTGGACAGAATCCAGAGATTTCTGAAATTTTGCAATAAAAATGTTTTTCTGCAAATTTGCACACCATAGAAAAATTTAAATACGCAATTAAAATTGCACAATTTTTTGCAGACGTTGCCAACAGGTGCAGCAAATTTTGCTTCACTATGCAACAATTTTTTTGGCACCAAAAGTCATTTTTACTGCTTTGCAGAGCGATTTTTGTTGGTCAAAAAAATTGAAAAAAAGAAAATTGATAAAAAACTTTAACATGCCTTCTAAAATTAAAATTAAAAATTGTTATAGCATGGTTTCGATGGTATTAAAGCCATATAGAGCTAAGCCAAATTTGGAGTTAGCTCTTAGAGGACTGGAAGAGATTACGGTAGTAGTGATTTTAGATTATAATGAGATTCGAAAATGGTCTACCCAGCCAAGAAAAATTTAAAGATTTTTTAGAGCATTATTAAAGAATTTTTTAAAGATTTTTTAAAGAAAGTTGGACTAATTTTTAGAGATTCTTTACTTTTACTGCAATTGATTAATTAATTCATTATATTAAATTTTCCTGCGATTCTATCAAATTTGAGTCAAAACCGTGTTCGTACTCCAGTAAAATTGAATGGAGAACGACTCCAGAAACGACTCTAATTCGACATAAGCGTAGAATTATTTTAAATTTACACTCTACCCTCTTTAATTAGAACAGCAAAATTTCACCAACATTATATTATAACCGGATTACGAAGTAGTTTTTGTAGAAGAGTACAGATTCTTCCAAAAAAAATTAATCAGGTAATCTAGAATTCTGGAATATCGAAATTCGGATTAAAGAGGCTTGACTGTATCATATTTCAAATTTTGAAACCCACTGGTAAAACAAAAGCTTAAATATTATTTTTAAAAAAAAACGGATTTTAATTACATAATAAATCTATTATTTCAATTAGAAGAAATAAAAAAATTTTTGCCTTGAATTTTTAGTTTTATCGAGGTTAGATTTTAGGAAAATATTTAAAGCCATTAAAAAATAGTAATAGTACAGTCAGTTCTCGATTTTGTTAACCCTCAGGGGAAATTAAAAAACTTGAACAAAATCGAATTTAAACAAATTCGAATAACCATTTATTAAATCAAAACGTATTAGGCTTTTGCAGGAAACCAAAGAAGTCTTAACAAAATAGAGATTTTAACAAATTCGAGTTAAACAAAATCGAGAACTGACTGTAATAGTAATATAAAATACTGCAACTTGGGAAAATTTTCCCAAGCAGAGCTCTTTTGAGCTGTAGCAGTCGTTTCCATATGTTTCGACAACCATTCATCAAGCTTGGCTTTACAACAGTTGATATTTCTTGCTTCAATCACTTCATTTGGGAGTTAATTCCAATGGTTCACTATTCTATTTGTTAAAAAATAAAACCTTGACGAGCAGTTTTTGACAAGTTCACGAACCAAAGTTTGGCTATGTCCTCTAAAATTATATTTTCTTAACGAGCCACTACAATTCAGATTATAATTAATACCTTTTTTTAAATTAATGCACTCTAAACAATTTATAATCTTATAGATCTGAATGAGATCACCTCGCAACCTTCTTGTCCTTTAATTCGTCAAATTCATTCTTGATAAACGCTCATGATACTCTAAATTGCGTAGTTCAGGTACTAAATTTGTTGCTCTGCGTTGTACCTTTTCTAATTCCTTAATATCTTTTTCTAGAAACGGACACCAAGAGCTAATGGCATACTCTAAATGAGGGCGTACAAGTGACGTATAAAGTAATTTAATTACCTCAGGTTGTGGATATTTAAACGATTTTCTGATGCACCCTAGTACTCTATTTGCATTAGATGTAGCATATTTGATTTGTGTGTCCCATTTTAAATCACTCTGAATATAAATACCCAAATCTTTTTCACAGTCAGATTTAGTAAGGGGCTGTGATTCCATCATATAATCAAATTTTGTATTATTATTACCAACATGAATTATTTTACATTTATCTACATTTATTTTAGCAGACCAGTCTTTTGACCATTTACAGACGTTATCTAAATCATTTTGTAGCTTAATAATTGAATCGAAACTTTTAATAATCGATAAAATTTTTGTATCATCGGCATAGGCCTCGCAGCTATTCGAAATGATTTCTAACATATCGTTTATGTAAATTATAAATAATAAAGGTCCCAAAACTGAACCTTGAGGCACACCACCATCAACATCTACCCATTCAGAGATAGTCTCACCAAGTACTACTCTCTGTTTTCTCCCAGATAAGAAAGACTTTATCCGGGACTGTTATATTAACGAACATAAATTTTTTTTTAACAAACAAACAAAACTTTTGAGCAAACATAAGATTTTTTTTAACAAACATAAACTTATTAACGCACAATTTCAACGCACATATTAAAAACGCACAAATATGTGCGCTTAATAGATTAAAATAAATAATGTAATTTTTTTATTAATTTCTCAAAATAATAATTAAAATTTTATTAATTAAATATTTAATTTAGTCTTATCATAAAAATATTTTATAAGTATTTTTAGGCCTAATAGTCACGAACCAATGCTTTTTGAGCTTTCTTTTGACCACCTTTTTTAGGTTTGTTAATAAAATTGTCATTATCTAATAACCTATTAATTGCTAATAAATGACCACATATTGCATCTTTCCTAAAAAATTTGCATTCACAGCTTTGCTCTTTAATATTTAAATAACATTCTGGATACTTTATAAATTTATATGTATTTTTATCTATTTTTTTGAAAAAGCTTTTTTTAGCCAATCTTTTCCCAGCCATTTTAGCGTCTGAATTTTGACATGGAATTGTATTAAAATGATAGTTCATCATTGAATAATATCTAGCTAATCTCAATAAAATTTCAACAAAATCTAAAACAAAGACTTTTTTATGTTTTGTAAATGTTCGTTTAATTGAACGATTAAAAAATTCAATAGGGGAGTTTGTACAAGCAAAACCGGCTGGTCTATTAAAAATTTGCCAACGCTTAAAAGGTCCCTTTAACCATTGATCCTTCACATAGTTAAAAAAATTTAAACAATTAATTTTTGCAAATTGTCTAAATTCAGCATAATTTTTTTCCATATCTTGGGAATTAATTGAAAAGTGCATTTTCTTTAGATGCTTTTTACACTCTTGAGCTATTGCTCCATCCAACTTTCGATATTCTTTACGACAATTTAGAATAACATGGAAGTAACACATCAATACCTTTACATCATCAAATATTTTAGTGATGGCATTGTATGATGCTAGACAAGCATCTTGTAAAAAATATTGAGGGTCGAACTCAATATCTAGTATATTAGCCAAATTAGTTAAACCTGCATAAAATTCGTTATAATCCATTTCTTGCTCATGACTTGAAATACAAAAAGCTATAGGATGAAAATCGTGTTTTATATCAGTTCGACCTAAAACCATAAGTTGAAAGCAATTTTTTATTAATTTATATGACGAGTCTACGTGATAACAACCAGATAAATTTGAATCTATTTTTGAAAAAAGTGCTTTTGTAGTAACCATGAGATGAAAATGCTTATTTTCAGAACCATTATTGATAATAATTTTTTCTTCATTAAAAAAATTAAAATTGAAGAAAAAGGGATCATTCTCTTCCAAATCATCTGAAAACAAATTTTTTTGTACCAAATTTCTGACCTCTTGCAACGAATTTCTATTGAGTTTAGTATATCTAAAATTGTTAACAAAGTTTTGTACCTTATAAACAATAATTAAACATATTTTAAATAAATAATTTATTTTTATTATTAATTACCTGTTTTAAAGATGGAATAATATTTTCAGGTAATTTATGCTGATTTAATAACAACTCGTGTACTTGGCTTGGAATTATGTCTTTGTTAACAACTATAATTTCTTCAATTTTTTTTTTTATACGTTTGTTTATTCCTCTTGTCTCTTTTATTTTTGTAATTCTACCTTTGTGCTCACCTGAATTATAAATATAGACAATATTTGATATTTCACAGATGTAAATTCTTAACTTAAACTGGCAAGAATCCTTATCACAATTACAAAATCTATAAATTCTTCTCATTGAATGGGGAACTTCATTTTTCTTTTTACAATTCAAGCAACTACAACTTATCATTTGGCTATTTTTTGTTTTAGTGTAAAAATATTTATTTGAAATGAATTCCTCATATTGATCAATTGACCCAAAAATTTTTAAAAGTTCAAAATTAGATCTTGCTGAAACAATTAGTTTACATATTGAAGATGTTGATTGGGTGAATTTGGTACTGGTGGCGGATTGGGTGGATTTGATAGGCCTATCTGATTTGGTACTGGTGGCGGATTGATTGTATTCAGAATTAAAAACAACTTTAATAGTTTAATTTAATTTTTTTTTAAATTTAAATTTTTTATTTTATTTTACTTTTTAGATCTTCATCAACATCATTAAGGGAGTCGTCTATTCTTTGTTTTTTAGATTTATTAGTGGCTAAACGTCTATTATATTTCCGCTTTTCAGCATAGTTTTTGACAATTTTTGTCCTTAGATTCATTAATTTATATTAATAAAATTTGTATGTTGAAATAAAAAAAATGTTTGTTAAAATAAAAAAAAGTTTGTTATTAAATTTTTTAAATATTACTTATATGTGCGTTGAAAATACAAAATTTTGTATGTTAAAAAGTTTTATGTGCGTTGTTCAGTAAATGTCTGTTAGAATAAAATTCATGTTTGTTAAAAATTTTTGAGTGTGCGTTGAAAATTTTTGTTTGTGCGTTAGTTAGGCACACCCGACTTTATCCATTTAATAAGCCTATCTCCAAATCCATAATATTTTAATTTAAATAATAGTTTCCTATAAGAAACTTTATCAAAGGCCTTCGCAACATCGGTATAGATTATATCAATAGGATAACCATTCGCTAAAGCTTCTGTAATAATGTCGATTGTTTCTAAAAGATTAGTTAGACACGATTTCCTAGGAAGGAAACCATGTTGTGACTTAGATATTAAATTATTATCTAAAAAGTTGCTTAAGCATGAAATCCTTTACTAAACTTTCAAAAATTTTAGATAAAATACAAGTAAGTGAGACTGGGCGATAATTTTTTGGAGAAAGCTTAGAACCTCCTTTATGAAGTGGTGTTACATTAGCATACTTCCAAAGCTCAGGAATTTCGCCTGATTTAAAAGATTTCTCGAATATAAGGGAAAGTGGGATTAAAATAGACTCACCGCAATTTTTCAAAAATATACCGTGAATTTTATCTGGACCAATCGCTTTTGTTGGGTCTAGTTTTTTGAGTTTTTCTAGTATTTTCTCAAGATTAAATAAATCTTTTACTGTTGGATCACACTTAGCTTGAGTTTTATAATCAAAATTTGGTAATTTACTCGAATTATCAATTGAAAAAACACTCTTAAACTGATTATTTAAAAATGGCGATTTTTCGAATAAGTCAGTAATAATTTTATTATCATTGTCAATTTTTAGCGATTTAATTGTCGACTTTAAACAGTTATTACGATTAAAATAAATGTATATAAGTTTAGGGTTTTTTTTTAGAAAGCTTCGCAAATTTGAGTTCGTAATCTTTTACTGATTTTCTTATAGTGCTTTGACATTTGTTTCTAATGAAAACATAAGATTCCCTTAAAGACTCTTGTCTCCCACTAGCTAAATATTTTTTCCAAGCTTTCATTTTTTCTTTAATTAGTTTTTTGGTATTAAGAGACATCCAAGGCTTGTTAATATTATTTGAAAATTTTTCACTGGAATAAAATCTTTACATCCTAAATCATATAGATAAAGAAATTTTTCATACATTTGATTAACATTCATTCCATTGAAAAGTTGAGGCCAATTAATACCCTTTAAATAGTTTGAAAAAGACGAATAATCACCTTTAGTAAAATTATAAGCCGTATTTTTGAAACTACTGCCTTCTTTCTCTATAGGCTTAAGATCATACTCCCATTTTAAGGTCAAATGACCTTTATTTGTCTCACCAAGGGGTGGACCATACTCGATGTTATACATTCTAACTGAATCTTCTGTTATTACTAAATCTAAAATACTTTTAGGGGTTTCATTAGCCATTTGAAACGTTGGTTCATACACATTTTGATGAAAAAAGCAATCATTTAAACATTCTAGTAAATTGTTTTCAAATGTGTCGCCTTCTGTTTGACATGAGCCAAAGGAGCCGAGGTGCCAGTCGATTTTTGGAGTATTAAAATCACCGCAAATAATAAGACCACTATATTTATGTTCTCTCATAATTTGATTAGCTTTTACTAAACTATTTAATATAATCTTATCATTATCAGTTGTCCCTGGGGGCCTGTACAAGCATCCAACTAGTAATTTTTCACTTTGGGTCTGTATTCCACACCATACTTGTTCAACAGCTGGGTTACACAAATCATCATCCAAAATTTCATACGAATTTAAATTCTTATTAATAAAAATGGACACCCCACCGCCGACTTTGTTTTTTCTGATATAATTAAAAGACTCAAACCCCTTAAGGAGTCTTAAATTACTTTCTGAAAACCATGTCTCACTTATAAAAACTAAGTCTAATTCCTCTATTTTTGAGATTAACTCAAGTTCCTCAAATTTATTACAAATTGAAGTAGCATTAGTATAAAAACATTTCAACTTACATTTTTTTTTTTTAAATAATTTGCTAGACTTTTGATTTATTTCGTTATTTGATTGATTTGAAAAATTCGTTTTTGATAAATTTTTAACTTTTTCTTGGTTAACGTTACTTGGATTAATTATTTTGTATCTATTGTTGCATGTTGTTATCGGGTTCACAGCTGTTTTCAACTGTGAATCTCCGAAAACCATCACCACTAATGTAATAACGAGTATTTGTTGATTTTTGCCTTTCTTTCTCGTTCAAATTGTACCTATCCTCTCGACGCTTTTTGTCCAAAATTCTTTCGGCTTCGGTTAAATCAGGGTATATAAAAACACCACTATACTCTGAAAACTTTCTTAATTCTTTAGCTGCTTTTAAAATCATTGAACGATCATTATCATTGCTAAGTTGTATTAAAATTGGTGGAGGACGATTAGAATTTGAGCCTGTATTTGACTTAAACCTTCGAATATTCTTTATTTTCCGAGTATCAATTTTGATTGCTTTAAATGCTCTCTCAATGAAATCTTTGTCATCGGCAACTTGACTTTCTATTGTTGTTTTAGAACTCATTGGAACCCCAAATACGAGAACATTCTTTTTTCTCCTTTCCCTTTCTTTTTGTTCACTTGCGAATGAGTTAAGAACCTCTATCTGTTCTGCGGTACGATCTACTTTTTTACCCTCGATTTGAGCGACAGCTCGACTCGCTACTGAAATCCATGATGAACTGGTTGGATTAGATACGCCTTGTTGTGGTTGTCTTTCAAGTGAGTCTAGATTTGTCGTCTTCGTCTTTAAACTTTCCAACTCTTTTTCCAAAAGCTCCACTTTGTTTGTTAGTTTAGTTACTTTTGTTGTTAGGTCAAAAATTGTTGTATTTTTCGAGTTAATTAGAGTTTCTAGTAACAATAATTTAGTTTTCCATGTCGAAAAATCGGCAATGCTAACAAAAGGACTGTCAGGTGGGCTGCTTGGGGACGTAATTGTTCGACTACGCTTTGAAGTTTCGGACATTTGGGTAACAGAGACCGAATGCTCCGGAGTATTCGATAATGAATTTACCATCATTAATTATGTAAAATTTTTATTTATTTATTTTTTTTTTTTCTTAAATTTAGTTTAAAATTTAATGAGAGCATTATTAAAGAATTTTTTAAAGAAAGTTGGACTAATTTTTAGAGATTCTTTACTTTTACTGCAATTGATTAATTAATTCATTATATTAAATTTTCCTGCGATTCTATCAAATTTGAGTCAAAACCGTGTTCGTACTCCAGTAAAATTGAATGGAGAACGACTCCAGAAACGACTCTAATTCGACATAAGCGTAGGATTATTTTAAATTTACACTCTACCCTCTTTAATTAGAACAGCAAAATTTCACCAACATTATATTATAACCGGATTACGAAGTAGTTTTTGTAGAAGAGTACAGATTCTTCCAAAAAAAATGAATCAGGTAATCTAGAATTCTGGAATATCGAAATTCGGATTAAAGAGGCTTGACTGTATCATATTTCAAATTTTGAAACCCACTGGTAAAACAAAAGCTTAAATATTATTTTTAAAAAAAAACGGATTTTAATTACATAATAAATCTATTATTTCAATTAGAAGAAATAAAAAAATTTTTGCCTTGAATTTTTAGTTTTATCGAGGTTAGATTTTAGGAAAATATTTAAAGCCATTAAAAAAAATTAAATTAAATTTTTCTTTATTCCAAAATAAATCTGAAAATAAATTAAGTCTTTTGATATAATTACAAAATATATTATTTATTAAAAAAATAAAAATTTATCTTATTCATGGTGAATCTGGTTCTATTTCAGCTTTTTTCTTTTTGGTTGGTTTTGGAGTCGATGGCTTTTTAGAATCCGGAACCATTGAATTTAAAGTTAAATTTATTGATTTTTGACAAAACGTACTATCACGCTCCTTTACCAATTCTTAAACGAAATAATTATTTATAAAAGCATAAAAATCTAAATTTTTATTTTACTAACGATAAGCAGCATTAACCTTACGTGAATTTTGCTTTTTTATTTCATCCGCGGTATTATTCGGAAAAATAGAAGAATCAGGTAATAGTTTTTTGAAAATTTTTCTAAAACAGGATGTTCCTGTATTTTCATAGCAATTATCTAACTCTTCAAATATTTCAAATCTCTCATTTTCTTTAACCAAAATGTCAAAAAATTTATCCGATAAAGAAACCAATAGATCTTTGTCATCTTTTTTTTGATAAATATTCCGAAATATTTGACACATTTTGAGAATTCGTTCAATCTCGTCCTAATCTTAAAAAAAGTTATATTTTAAAATAATTAAATGATTAAGAAAAATTACTAAATGTTTTTGAATAGTTTTCCACTAAAATTTTTAGTCTTCCAAATTCTTCTTTCAACTCTGAGTTTTCGAATTTTGTGTCATCAAAAGAGCTTTTATACTCAACAAGCTTTTGTTAGGGGTTTTTACAAAACCCCTTATGGTTTTAAAACGCGAAATTCTGTCGGACGCATTTTTCTCGTGAATATAGAATAAGATATTTGTTGAAATTACTAGGATCTTTATAAAATCAAATGACCTTTGTCAAGTTTGAATATTGAAAAAATATCGATACAATAATCGATATTTAAGGGCTAAATCAAAGCCAAAACACCCAGCCGTTAAAATAGTTAATTATTAGTATGAAATCGAAGCAACAAATTTTTCTTTTTTTTTTAATTTTTATTAAGATTAACCGTAACTTTTGTATAGATCGGCTCAGCACTACTATTTCTGTGTCATGTAAAGCTCTAAAGAAGATGTAAAAGTTTAAGTGGCATAAAAAAAGTGAAAAGAAAATAATGAAATTAAAAATTCAAGACCTATTTGAAAAATCTAAAAACCGGCGATTATTACCGTAATGCCTTTCAAACAAATTCATGCAAGTAATCAAAATTTTAAGGTTAAATACGAAAAAAAATTAATTTTTAAAGCGATCGAAAAAACTTAAAATAATCAAAACATAGTTATGGATTGTTGATTAGGTTCCTTTTTTGAAAATGTGATAAAAAATCAAAAATTCTTTTATTTAGGGACGCATTAATTGTTGAGATTCTAGGTTTTAATGCAATGCGCTCCAAAGCAAGGTATTACGGTATTAAAATTAGAATAATTTTCGCGAATCTCTTTACATTATATTTTTAATCAAGAATTTAAATTCCAAATTTTTAAATATAAAAGAGAAATATTTTTTATTTTTTTTTGTTTTCTCTGAGTAAAAACACGGTCTGGTTACAGATCGGCAAAGCGGCAAAAAAGGTTCAGTTCTACAAAACCAACTGTCTTCAAAAAAACGCAGGACCAAAAATCAAGAAATGACGTCATTTCTTGATTTTTGGTCCTGCGTCATATGACGTGATTTTCTAATTTCTAAACCAACGTCATTTGACGTCAAATGACGTCATTTATTGGAATTTTTAGGTTTTTTTAATTTTATACCAAGCATCATATGACGTCAGATGACGCTTGGCAAAAAAATAAAAAATTACACCAAACCTCGTCATTTTACGTCATTTCACATCATATGACGTCACATGTTACAAAACCTTTGCCAGCACTGTATTTTACATAAAATTTAATTGATATTCAAAAGTATTAGTTCGATGAAAAAATAAAATATAACAATAATTAATGAGATAATAAAAATTGAAAAGATGACGATAAAGAATTTTTTTTTAATATTAAATAAAAATGTTTAATTTTTTCGATTGAATACAAAGTGATGGTTAACTCTATGGTCATTTATACTATAATCAATTTCAGTAAGCTTAACCTTAACTGAAACTGCTATTATATGTTCACAAATAAAATCTTTTAAGTATCTTTTACAAGTACATGTGCTCAGTTGCCACTTAAGCCTTTTTAATTTGACTCTCAAAACTAAGTTATTTAATGTCAAAAACTGATCTAAGTCATAATTAGTTCGAAAGCATTGGCAATTTGTAAGTTCACACTCAATAAGCTCATAATACAGTTCAAATGATTTGTCAACAGTATCATGTAAAGAGACCAAATAAATATCATAATCACATAAAAACTTAATTTTCGGCTTTGATTGGATCAGCTCATCAGCGTCATCCCAAAGTTCGATTGTTAACAAAGGAATCTCTTCAAAATTTTTAATGCGATCGGTTTTAGATGATCTATCAACTGACCAAGCTTCGATTATATTATTAACAGACCTCATAAAACGTGAGATATGTTCACGCTCTCTAAGAGTATGAGAATCCTTAATGGATTTATTAGTGGACTCAAGTCCGTTATTTGTACTAGGGAAAGATAAAGCAGAGCCTTCGTACCAATTTCGGTGTTTTGAATCCACCCATTCTTTTTTGAAATATTTTAAAAATTTGGTCACTTGACTGTCATCCGTGTCTACTAGATCATTATTGTCTTTAAGTCCCCATTTATCAAAAAAAAGTTGAATGTTAAATTCAAAGTTTCTAGGTGAATAAGACAATTGAATATTATGAATGTCTCGTAAAATTTTTTCTCCTTCATCTACGTGCGATAATCTAGCCGCTTCCGCACGTTCGACATGAGCCCAACAACTTAATCTTATAGCATTTGGATAAATATTTTCAATTGCTATAGTAATTGAATCAGCAGCATCAGCCAAAAAATAATTAATTACATAGTCTTTATCAAAAATTTCTTTGATTTTGTTCTAAAAATATTGAATGATTAATTAATTAATTAATCTTTTAATCAATAAATATATTAATTTTTATTTTACCTTAACTGATTGAATTACAAAGCTATAATCTTGTTTATTTTCCGATGTTGTGATGGCTAAACAAGTCGAATGAAAAGTTTTATTTTTATCAACATGACCAAAAAGTATAACTGGGTGACCTTGATAAACCAATTGGTAAGTGTCGCTAATTCTAATAAATATTTAGTAGACACTATCATTCAAACAAACTGATTATCTTTTTGTGAGGCATTCACATCATAACTAATGACGAATGCTTTATTCGGGTCATCTGGCACTTTAAAGTTTGATTGACAATAGTCAACAAACTCTTTGTAACTGATAGAAGCTTCACCGTATAACTTTTTTTTCATTCGAGATATTAAATTTGTAATTTGTCTTTGAGTTGGGACATTAGTGTAGCCATGTCTACGTAAGCTATATATAATGTTTAATGGTTGAGTAATTCTTAATTCATAGAGCTCAAATATTTTTTCTTTAATTTCTTTTCTAAGCCTTTTATTAGCGTTGGCTATCACATCATGTTTATGCTCTTCTTGGTCTCTCAATATATTTACATGCTGACTATCATTTAAAATATGAAGCTGAATCATAGCTGGACATTTTTCGATAATATTACAACGATAATATTCTTTAAAGCCCGTTTTTGTTTTATAAGATTTTTTTTTTTATCCATTTATTTTTAATTGAATCTAAAGCTGCCTTATAGTTGTCTACATACAGATTCAAGTCCCCAGTAGACTCTTTTTCTGTTTCTTAAACGTCTATTTTCTTCATCTAGCTGAGTATCTAGTTCTAAAGCGATTTGTTTAGCAGATTTAGATACCGTAATCACATCTTCGTCGTCGGAAAAGGTATCACTCTCACTTTCTATTTCGATCATTTTTTATTTAGTTTTTAGTTTTAAGAAAAAGTTACTTTTTGGAATAAAAAAATTTTTGTGTCAAGAATTAGTTATTTTATTTTTAATGATGTTTTATGATTCAATGTATAACAATTGTTAATTTAAATTATTTTTGGTGAAAAAAAAGACAAAATAGTTAGAAAAAGAAATTATTCCCAATTTAAAGTGCCTGATTTAAAAGAGACTTATTTTAAATTTTTCATTACAGAATTTCGATTTTATTTTAAAAACAAGACACTTTATTTAGTCGTTTTTTAGTTAGACACTTTTGTCTTTAAAAACGACTATTTTTTTTGACGGCTAAAAAAAGCGTCTATTTTTTCCAAAAACTGTTAAAAATTCAATTTTTAGAAGCCAGGCGCTTTCGAAAAGTGTCTTACTCGCTTTTATTTTTTAAAGTGTAGGCTTTTCTTTCATTTTTTTATAATTTGATTTTTGGAACGTGGCTGGACGCATTACATAACTTTAAGAGAAACTTAAAATATTTTAATACATAATTCAAAGATTTAGTGATCTATTAGTTGTATAATAAGTCAATGCTTCCCCGCTATTTGACCAATAACGCCACAAAAACTTTATTTTTGTTAAGCAGTAATTTGAACCAGCTCCTAATTAATATATTTTGATGAAGCTTCGCATTTTAACAATAAAGGTCATCACTAAAATTTATCAGTTGTTTTTATTGATAGGATTTTAATTAATAAAGAAAAATTTAAGTTTTTTACTTGTTAAAGTTTTTTACTTGTTAATTATTGTACAGATATCAATATGGCTGTCCCTAAAATCCGGACACGGACATACGGACACGGACATACGGACACGGACATACGGACACGGACAGCCGGACACGGAATTTCGCCTATTTAAAACCGGGACACGGACCAAAAAACTAGCACACAAAAATCCGGACACGGACCGATAGAAAGGCTCCTAAAATCCGGACACGGATCTATATTTACTAAAATCCGGACACGGACAAATAAAAAAATTTTTTAATATTAAATTATAAAATACGGAGTTTTATTAAAACGAAGGAAGTAAAAACAACAAAAAAATTTATAACATTTTATTAAATTTTTTAACTTTTTTGGACTTATTTTTTGATTTGGGGGGCTGTGAAGTTCATGTCAATTCGCTCATTTCAATTCGCTATTTTTTCTATAACTTTTTTTCGAAACATTAAAAATTAGTTCTGCAAAATGTTACAAGATGTAGCAAATTTGCTACATTCCCATTATTAATCTGCAAAATGTGTGCACCCAAAATGCAGAAAAAAATTATTAAAAACTCAGTATATGTATTTGCACATATTTTGCAGAGATTTAGCACAGTAAGAAAATTTATGTAGCAAATTTGCTACATATTGTAACATTTTGCAGAACTAATTTTTAATGTTTGGAAAAAAAGTTAAAGAAAAAATAGCGAATTGAAATGAGCGAATTGACATGAAATTCACAGCCCCTTGATTTGGCATCTAAAATGAAAAACAAAATAGAATTCACCTTTTAAGTAAAACTTTGACATGCAACAAAAAATCAATATTTAGAACACTTGCCGTGATGGATTCTGCGTTGACTAAATAATGATTTTTAAATTGATTGCAAACTCTAATTTTTAACAATTGCATGAATTTTTTATTTTTAAATTCCGTACTTTAATGTTAAAAAAAAATCAGTCCGTGTCCGGATTTTAGTGTTTAAAAAAAAATTCCGTGTCCGTATTTTAGACATAGTTATTCCGTGTCCGGATTTTAGTATTTCAAAAAAATTCAGTCCGTGTCCGGATTTTAGATAGGTAAAATTCCGTGTCCGGCTGTCCGTGTCCGGATTTTAGGGATAACCTATCAATATCTCCTTCTGGTGTTGAAATTTTGTTTTTAAGCAAATTTTGTTTTCTTTGTCGGAAGAAACATCATCATCATTTGAGTCTGATAAAAGTAATTTTTTATTAATTTTTGCCTTGGTCTTTATTATTGGTTCTACGTAATCGTCATCAGAATCTATTAATTTTAGAACCATTTTATCGTTATTGATTTTTTTTTGTATTTTTAGACATCGCTCTTAATTAAAAAATAAATCTTTATTCATAAATATATAGATACTGTCGTTTTTGACCGAAAATAATAAACAAATTATCAAATTCTTTAATACAAAAATATTCGTTTGATGATACGGCTAAAAAAAATGAGATTTTAACTCACTATCTTATAGACAATAAAAAGGGTTATGGATATAGATTAATTTTTTACATATGATAAAAAGATTGCTTTTCAGTGATTTAATAAATTTTATGTATCCATAAGTTTCATTATTTCTAATGAAGCTGTTACAAAATTTTGACTTATTAAAATCGATTTTAAAACATTGCGAGTTTACATGGACCTTGTCAGAAAAATATAATAAATTGAGATCTTCCCCAAATTGGTCTCGCAGCAAAGTTAAAATTTTTTGATATAAAATCTCTAAATCTACATTAATCTGTTGGTCAATATCAAATGACTTAGAACTTTTTCTTCCGAATTTTTTTAGATTTGATGATTTTATTTCAAAAATTTTCTTTTAAAAACTCTAAATATCTATTTGATTTTAAAAAGCCATTTACATAAATGCTTATGCACTGTGACACTGTCTATAGTTTAATAAATTCGTCGCCAATCAAGTATTTTCCATTAATCATTCTTGTTATCTTTCTATTAAGTTCTTCAAAAGGATAACAAGATGTATTATTTATTGGAGCAGTTTGAAAGGTTAAATCAACAAAATGTAGTAACTCATGAAAACTTGACGTCAAAATGTGAATATGATAAATTTCTTTAACATCACCAACAAATTTTTTTAAAAAATTTTGACACTCTCTAATTTTGACCGATCAATTTGTTTGGCATTTAAAACTTGCAATGAAATTATCAATAGGATGAGATTTGAAAAATATTTTTCGCCCATTATACCACAAAAAACAGGAATCGAATAAAATAGAATAAAATTCATAAATTCATGAGATCTCCATATATTAAAAAGTGAAATATCCCTAGGTGCATAATTAAGTGAGCTAGGTGGTCTTGAATTCTGTAATCGTTCGTTAATTTCTTTTTTTTTATTCTTTAACGAATAAGGCTCTTTTGAAGAAAATTCAAACCAATATCTAAAAAATTTTTTAATAACGCCGAGAAAAATTGTGTGCATTGAGTCAATCACTGTACTTTCTATCGTTTTGTAGAATTTAAGCTGCATCAAAATTGTTTCTCCTTTTATTCCATTAACATTTGATTTAGTAACTTTAGAATTGGCAAGGTCTTCAAGATATTTTGAATGGTCTCTCAATTCATTTTCAACTTGATTGCTTTCAAAGATATTATGAAATCCGTTCTTATATGAAACGCTTGTTCCTTGATGATAGCATTTGATACATCCAAAATATCCACTTGATAAGATTGTGTTTAAAATAAGAGATCTGGCTGGTTTATCAAAAACACCAAAAATGCAAAAAAAATTATAAATTTCGTTATTTACTGTCAAACCGAATTCTAACATTTTAAATTCAATGATTATATCACTTAAAAAATGATTTAGAGTTTCAAGTTTTCCGTTTGTCACTAATATTCCTTTAATTTTAAGGTTATATAAAAATTATAATGTTTTTTTTTATTTTATTTACCAGCTATTAAAGTGTTATCTATGTAAAAACGAGTTTCTACTGGTAGCTCGTTTATAGCAAGATAAACTGGCCAAATAGTTATATTTGATTTGTTAGATAGCTCAATTCCATCAGTGGTAATAATTTAACTATAGCATGTTTTCTTAGGACCATTTTCTTCTATTGAAGCTTTAAATGATTTATAAAATTCACTATCAAATACATCCTCTATTTTATTTAAATCATTGTCCAAATTTTCTTGTACTGGAAGGACTTTTTTTTTAAATAACCTCCTTACTTGATCATTTAAAGGAACATGATAGAATATATCTAATCTACAAATAATTGAAAAAATATTTTATATTATTAAATAGTGTTGGTTGCCGAAAGAAATGGTGGTGGCCCTCGTGATGGTCGATCGATAAAATAAATTTTAATATATAAAAAATCGATTTAAAAGATTAAGCGATTATCGATTATTAAGTTTTCGTAATATGCAAGATTATGAAGGATTTACTACTCGGCCATCAAGACCAAAGAAAAACTTAATGAATGATAACTATTAAAAATCACCAAAGAAAAACATAGGGTTTATTTTGGAATCAAAGTATAAATAAAGAAATTATTGGCAAAAAATAATCAAATATTCTATTGATCCTTATAAAAAATAAACAATTTTCTATTCAAAAACAAACAGTTTGAAAACTAGGTTGTTAAATATAAAAACAAAGAAATTAGATTCAACAATCTAGTTCAATGTTTAAAATATTTATTTGAATTTTGAAAAGATTACATTAAAAATATTAACTTAATTAAGTTTACATGGCAACCAAATCCAGTTAAAAATTAAATTTGAAATAAAAAAAAAACAAAACTTTGTAGAACATTCAATACAAGATCTCTGCTTTGGATTTTCCAAAAAAACAATTTTTTTGCAATCACTAGAAAACCATTTTTTCGAATAATTGATTGTTTCATCTACTTTATTTAATAATATTTTGCTTAGCTGGTCAAACGTGGATGGAATCTCGTAATTTGTAAACATTTTAAAAAGCTTTAAATAAATTTAGGCAATGTTGGGTCATTTTTCCAGAATAAAAACAAAAAAAAAGACATTTCATCATTATTATCCACATGATTTACCAAAGTATCGTCTTCTTTATCATCTAATTCGACAAAAGCTGAACTAGTATTCGGTACCATCTCATCAGAATCATCAACCTCAGGAAAAAATTCATAAAAAGCTTTTAAAATCTTTTCTTTTTCTTTTTTTCTTCGGTAGTAGAAGGTGCTTTTCGGGATCTTTTTATCCCTTTTTTCAGCCATATTGATAATTTCTGAATAGTAAAATACTAATATTTAGATTTATTAGAAATAATTAAAAATCAGGAGTTTAGCTAAGATTTTAAAATTTGTTATTTCAAATACTAATAGTAAAACAAATTTACTTGGGAAAAATTATATGTATACTTTTATATTATGAAAATCAATCGAAATTAGATATAAAAAAAAATATAAAAGAATATTTACAAAAAAGTAAAGAAACAAATTTAAAAATATTGATCATGATATTATTTATAAATTTTTGCGGTCAAAAATTAAGTAGAAATTTGATTATGAATAAAAAAATTTTTTCGAACAAAAAAGTTTAAAGATCGGTTAAAAGAATGTTATTAGTCTATCTCATTTGTCTATGACAGACATTATAAAGTGTAAACTTTTCGTCAGAGCTTAGATTGTTATTTTATTTATGTATATTTGTTTAATATGAAATGATGGGATGATTTTTTGGAAATTTTGAGTAAATTTCGTTTAGCGGATTATGGTAAAATGTGTAAGCTGATCAAGTAAAAAATTTCTGTTTGACCGAAAATGGTTGAACCATCAAAATTAACAAGCCTGTTAAATGCCTATGATTGGAACCAGACTTGTTTACAAGGAGCAAGTACCAAGTACCAAGTTATCTAATACTTTACTTGAATTGAAAAAATTTCCCAAGTACAAGTACTTACTTGTACTTGAAATTTTATTTTGGCAATTTGAAATTTTATTTTGTCAATTTCAAATTGCCTGTACTTGAAATTTTACAAGTACTTACTTGTACTTGAAATTTTATTTTTGCAAGTACAAGTACTTACTTGTACTTGAAATTTTATTTTTGCAAGTACAAGTACTTACTTGTACTTGAAATTTTATTTTGGCAAGTACAAGTACTTACTTGTACTTGCCAAAATATAAAATAATTTTGGAAAAAAATAATTTTCGAATTAACTTATAAATAATGTTTTATAAGTTAATTCGAAAATTATTTTTTTCCTGTCTTTTTAAAAAATTTTTATAAGGTTTCTGTAAGTTTTCTTTAAATTCTCTTTTAATTTTGAAGATATTTTAGAGAATCTCTAAAGTTCCTTTAAAATTTCTTCAAAATTTTACTTACTGGGTAATTTTAGTCTTTTAAATAACCTACTGAAAAAATTTAAAAATTTAAAATTAAGCCTTGTAACAAATCTTCCAAAAGATCAAACCAAAAAAATACCAAAAGTGGAGAATATTTACTTCACTTTTGAAGAGGTCCTTCACTTTGGAAGAGAAAATCCTGGATTCAATTATTGCCTTAATGGGAAACCTCTAGTAAAAACTGAATCAGAAAGAGATCTGGGCATATTTGTTTCGAAGAATTTGAAATGTAAATCTCAAATCAACTAATGGATTAGTAAAGCCAATTCAACTTTAGGTTTGATCAAAAGAACATTTAAATTCCAAACTAAAGATTCAATTTGCCTACTGTATAAAACTTTTGTTCGACCTCAACTTGAGTATGGAGTTTCTGTTTGGAGACCCAACCTAAAAAAAGACATTAACGCAATGGAAAGTGTTCAAAGACGAGCAACAAAGCTGGTTCCAGAGTAAAGAAAATTAATTTACGAAGAGACATTAAAGAAAAAAAAATTTATTATCATTAGAAGCAATAAGGGCGAGAGGTGATTTAATTCAATTCGTCAAAGTTGTTAAAGGAATAGACAAAATAAATTGGTATAACAAAGTAATTTTCAAAAAAGATTCTACAAATGGACTTAGACAACACCAAGAGCACATGACTTCACGATTAAAAGACAACTTGTCAAAAATTGCGCTCAACGTCAAAACTATTTTACAAATAGAGTTTCAAGTTTATGGAATCGTCTACCAAAAGAAGCATTACTCTCAAAAACTACCAATGAATTTAAAAATAGAATAGACAAATTGGATTTTGAAAGCTATTACAATGGGGTTTAACTCTCATTTCATGTGGGAATCCGCATTATAGCTTTAATTTATTATTAAATAAGAAAACAAATCATACAAATTTTTTCTCTTTCATTTAAATTGAAGATTTGGAATTTTTAAGTTGGGCTTTAGGTTGTCTCTATTTTTTTTAAAACTTTTGGACTTAATTAAATCTTATTAAACATAAAAGACTTTTTTCCAAGTCAAAATAAGCTTTACTTTTTATGATCTTAGTAATAATCGAAAGATAAAAAATTACATTCTGTCAAAATTTAAAGTAAAAGAAAAAGTTAAAAAATAAAAAAGTTCAAATCAAGTTTTTTTTAAAGATAAAATTAAGATTATTGATTAACTGTTTTTTTATACCAAACTAAAAATTAATTTTAAAAGTTATATGGCGGCGGAGCATCATTTTTTTCATTAATGTTCGTTTGGAATAAATTTTGATTGAAATGACTTGGAGTATTTTGTAAATTTGTGTTTTGGTCTTGTGAAAAAGTTTGTTGATTAAAGTATGGTTGTTGAATCGGATACGATGTTTGATTATAATTCGGATACATTTGCTGAACTGGATAATTAGCATGTGAATTTGTAACTATATTAGGTGGCATATTATTAATTGAGTCATAAACCAAAAAATCTTTTCAAAATAAAATCAATAAAATTTTTTTTTTATTTAGCTAAGAAAGCAACAACACTTGAATTACTTTCTAAGTTATTATGTATTCGAATATCACGTCTTCTCGGCATAGACATTCGAGAATTGTTATGAAATTTCTTATACAAAATACATATAAGTATTATAAAAAAAAAGAAAACAAAAGAAATTAAAAAAAAATTGAACGAGTAAGACATATAGAACGATTTTTCATAAAAAAAATCTTATTTTTTTAATTGAATTAATTTCACATTTATTTTTATTTAAAAAAAATTATCAAAAGCTATTGTTATCTCAAAAAAATAATGACAAAATAAGGCAAAGAATTGGATAAAATAATATATATCATTTTAAATAAAAATCATGAAAATTGTTCATTTTTTTAACATTACCAAACGTTAAAAAAAAATTTTTTTAAAACATAAAAAACTAATTAATTTCAAAATTTTTCATAAGATTTCTGTCTCAAACATTTGACTAGCTTTGTCGCTTCGAAATCTTTCAATTTAGAGTTCTAGACTCAGCGTATTCTAGATGTGGTCTAAATTTTTTCTTATCTAATGGGATAACCACATTTAAAATATATCTTATGCTCAGTTGTCTATAATTTTACCATTTTGATGAAATTTCGTTTTCAAAAAATAAATTGTTCTTTAAGTGTCTTTAAAATAACAAAATTATGGTCTTCCTCAGACATGTTCAACATCATTATTACCATCTTCGATCGGAAAGTTAAAATTTTTTGTTTTTTTATTTTTGATATTTCTTGTTCAAAAAGAATATATCTGCATGCATATTGCGTATTTAAAAAAAATTTAATAATTACACTTTCCATTAAATTTTGTTGGATCATGTGGTGAAACTTTAGATCACATGATCATGTGTCAAATAATCAAGTATAACTTATGTAAACACACATACCATAGCGATTTCAGCATTTTGTCTTCTAAATGATGCTTAAATTAAAGGATCGTTTGGGTCTTGTACCATTCATGGACAATTTTCCATGGAAAATACCTCTTGTCTATTTGGAGGACAATTTTTTTATTTTTTGTCCACCAATTTTTTGAATTGTTCACGAATTTCTAATATTTTCTATGAAAACTCAATTCAATCTAATCTTTTTGTCTTAAAATTTTCTCGTTTTGAAAAGCTTATGAATTAAAAGTAAAAATTATGCTTATATTGAGGTTTTCGAACGTGTTCTGCTTACTTGTTTTTTTAAGTTGTTACATTTTTTCTGAGATCGTTTTTTTTTAAACTGGAAAAATAGCAATTATAACAACTTAAAAATTTTATTTTATCAGAAAAAAAGTTTTTTAGGCTAAATTAACCTATAGTTTACAAAAAAATTTGTTTAAATTCGTACTTTCCACCTAAAAAAAGGGGTTATATTTAAATTATGGGATATAGCGAAGGGATATAACTAAACAATATTTTAATGTAAAAAAATTCAAGGAAATCCGTTCTTAATGAAATCCGAGATATATCCGTAATGGGACATAAGTGGTGTGGGATATAACCGAGGACTGACTGTACTTTTTTTGTTTTTAATTGTCCATTAAACAGACAAGAGGTATTGTCCATGGACAATTGTCCGTGAATATTACAAGACCCGATTGTTTCTAAACAATTTATTTTTCAAGTAATTGCTATTTAAATTTTATTTTTTTGAGCAATAAGTTTTAGTTTTTGCAAAAATATAAAATAATACAAATATTACAGGAATCAAATTCAGTAAGGTTCTTTCGTCGCATAATGCAATAGACCCTTTTATTGATTTAAAAATTATTTCTTGACATTTACGAAAGTCACCAAGTTAAAGAATATATAATCAAACATTTGCTTAATTCTCTTTCTATCTTTTTCAAGAATAATTGTCTATCTCTACTCCTGATATAAAAACTGCCTTGTGATGTTTTGGATTAGTTAATTACTTTTTTAAACGACTAATTTCTACTCTTTAAGCAATATCAGTCAAGTCAAAATAAAATTCTGAAATATTTTTAGATTTTTTCGTTTCTCATTATAAATTTTACAATTCGAAATTATTGTTAATAGGATCCGGCTTTTATTTATAATATTTCTTTTTTTATTTGAAACTTAAAATTTAACCTGACAACGATAATTCCAAACAGCGAAATCAAATCAAGTCTAAAAAGTAGCCTTTAGCAAAAAAAAAAAACAGCTACCTTAACAGTTTCTATTTATTAAGCAATTTTTTAAAAAATTGAACTGTTTCAATTATTTCATTTTTTAAAATTTAATTATAAAAATCTCGTATAGAAAAAAAACTAGTAAAAAACAAAATTTTGCTTTTTACTAGTTGTTTTCTATAATGGCTTAAGCCATTAATAAACTTGGAATTTTCAAAAGAAAACTTGAATAAGGCGAAAATTGCCAAAATAACTTCAAATAAAAGAACAAGAAAAAACAAAACCTTAAATCCATTTTTGAAAATTAAACTTTATCATTTGATGTAAATACTCAAATAAATCTCATGTAACCATGGCATATGAGAATATCACAATAAACCTTAAATAGAATTTAATGTTTACGCTTTCTGAATAAATTGAGTATAAAATAAAATGTTTGCTAATTCTTTTGCTAAAAACAATTAAAAAAAAAAATTATTATCAATAAGAAATTTAGAATGAGTGTTATGGTAGATATGGAAACACTGAGAAAAATAAAGATAGAAGAAGAGTTTTTAAATATTAGTGAGTTGGAAAAAGATATGAAAACTAATAAAAAATACCTACAAAATATTCAACTAATTGGTTGTTCTATTAGAAATTTAGATGAGGAATGGTTTAAAGATCTAAAAAATCTTAAGTGTTTAGAATTGGATGGAAATTTAATAAAAGAAATACCGGCTAAAATATTTGCAGAAAATTCGAAATTGAAAAATATATCATTTAAAAATAACGAGTTGAAAATTGTGGATTTAAATACTTTTTCTAGTTTGTCGAAACTCGAAGTTTTGGATTTAAGTAATAACAAAATAAGCGAAATTCAAAATAGCTTTAGTCGCCACAATAATAATCTAAGTATTATTGATTTTTCATTCAACTGTTTAGAAAATTTAGTTAATTCTTGCTTTAAATTCAATTATAGCAGACTTCCGATTGAAGAAGTCAATTTTGAAGGTAATAAAATTAAAATAATAGAAAAGATATTTTTCGATAATTTACGATGTTCAGTTTTAAATTTAATGAACAATCCAATTGAAAATATTGAATTTACAGAGCGGATTTTAGGAGAAATTAAAGAAATAAAATTAAAGAGTAGATATTTCGAAAAAGGATTTGAAAAGCTAATTTTGGAATGTTTCCCAACAGTAAATAAAAAAAAAAATCAAACATCAATTACGTATGACTAACAATTCCATTGTTGACATGGTTGATAGTAAAAATATAGTAATTTCATTATGGTTAGTACCCAACGAAAATAGAAAAAAATTTTACAAATCATTTAAATTTATCTAAATTTGGTTTTAGTGATTTTTTAGTTCATTACGATTTTGATTTCAAAATAATTAATAATCTTATGGATCAAAAGCATGAAATTAAGGAAGCTAATCGATTAATTTTATTTTATTTGGGTTTAAATTTTAAAAATCAAAAATTTATTGATAAGATCCTGCCATTAAAGTCTTTTATATATGGAAGTTTTAAAAATAATTCGAAATACTTAGATATAGTCAATAAAATTTCGAATGAATCGAAAATTAAATTACCATACATTAATGTAATAAATAAGGAATCCGACATTTTATACGAGAAATATTCCGATTTTTTTAAAAAATTAAATTTTTTCAATTGCTTTGCAATCGTTCGGAAAAATGAAGACGAAAATCTGTTTTTTTATTTAACTTTTCTTTTAAAATATGTAATTTTTCAAAATATCGAAAAAGATTTTACTCTCCAAATTCGAGAAATTCTTAATATTTTGAAAGATTGGGTCAAATTCGAAGATATTTTTGTTATACTTCTATTTGGCTTTGAGC
This sequence comes from Brachionus calyciflorus, assembly GCA_002922825.1. Classification (NCBI taxonomy): domain Eukaryota; kingdom Metazoa; phylum Rotifera; class Eurotatoria; order Ploima; family Brachionidae; genus Brachionus; species Brachionus calyciflorus. The sequence goes on from NTPY01000875.1 coordinate 171,499, forward strand.
AGAGTTTAGCAGAGAAAAATACATTTGAGATGAATTTGTTTCAAAAAATTCAGCGAGACTTTGTAGAATATGCTATTCAAGAGCCAAATTATTACAATTATGTTGAAAATATAATTAAGAATGAATGGAATTATTATCCGGGATACTTTTACTACGCAAAATTATTACTTTTTATTATATTCCTTATACTAATTACAATTCACGTCGAAAAGATTGACGAAAAAGAAGATGACATTTTTGGAAAAATATCTTTATTTTTCTTTTTCATTATCGAGCTTACCCAATTTATTACTTTTATAGTTAGACAACGTTTTTCAAACTATTTATCATCAATAAATAATCTTTATGAAATAGTCATCTATATAACTTGCATAGTTGCAATATTACTTTCAAAAGAAAATAACTATGAAGCCAAAACAGGAATTTATTCTGTTGTGATTCTATTTTTTTACATTATTTTCGTCGGTAAACTAGATAAAGCGGCCAAAGTAGGAACATTCATATCCCTGATAAAAAGTACAATAAAAAGGTCTATTGGCTTATTTTTTATATTAATAATCGTTATTATTGGATATTTGATTTCGTTTAGAATTAGAGCTAAATCAACAAAAGAAAACAGTCAGCCAATAATAGCATTCAACAACACTTTTGAATACGGCTTTCTAAAAATAATAAATATGGGAATGGGATCGACGGAGATGGAGGGCATGGGGATTGATACAGCGATAGGACTTGGTTTTATAAACAGCTTTTTATTCTTCACTTTTATTCTAATAGTTCCTGTATTTTTAATGAATATTTTTATAGCTATTTCTACTGACGAATTGAAAAATCTAGACGAAATACGTTACAAAATCAACGAAAAGAAATTTGATTATATAATTAATATAATTGAAAATCCTATTTATAAAATTTTCTTAAAAATACTTAATTTTTCTCGAAGTATTTCAACTAATTTTTATATTTTAAAACCATTTCTTCCCTTATTTTCGCTTATTAAATTGGTTATTAAAATGATAAATGGGATAGTAAAAAACGAATTTAAATTTAGAAATAAAGTAAATGATGAAGCGATTAAAAAAATCAACCAAATAAATTTTGATGAAAAATCTTTTCGAAATGTTTTGGAAAATTTTAAAAGTAATTTAGAATGTTCAAGTTCAAAGGTAAATCAACAGCCTAGTATCCATATTTATTGCTAGACTGATTAGCACTACATTTATTCAGAATTAATAAAAATCTTTTTTTTTTAAATAATACATAAACCTAATTTACCATATATCTTCTTAAGTGCATTTAATTTAGCTTTGTTTATTGTTAGAAATCAAGTACAGATTCAAAGTGTTCTTTTCTTAATAATTTAGGATCTTGTTGCTATTTATTAGTTAAGGCTGGTATTGATCATTTTAGTTTAATAAAGATCTATTATTAAACTTATATTTTTTAATTAAATCAAAATCGATATAAGAACTTGTAAAATCGAATACAAGCACTATAAATCACTAATAAAAATCAATAATTGATAATCTTGAAAATATATATTTGAAAATATCTCAATTATTTGATCTCTTTTTCTTAATATTTAAGATCTTTGTCTCATTTTTCGGAAGTTTCTAAAAGTTTCAGAAAGTGCTTTGATTTACAGAAAAAATTGTTTATTCTCTAAAACAAACTTCCGTAAAATGAAAATCAAAAAATTGTTTTAAATAATTGCGTTTTTTAAAAATTTGACAGAAAAAAAACTAAAAATGTCCACGTTTGTATACTGTCTAAATATTCATTTCTTAAAGTATTTTGTTACAGCTTTAATTAAAAAAAATTGGCCGCACATACTTGCACTATTTTGAAAAAAATTGATCCAAAAATGCTGTTTTTTATAATAAAATTGTAATGCTGTAAACTTCTATTTAACAATATTTTATTTTCGGGTTTTTTCTAGAAAAAGGTACTAAATTTTTTTGAAGATCTGCAAATACTGCAATTTAATTACACATTTTTAAATTAAGTGCATTCTGTAATAATTTAACCAAAAATTTGATACATTTTTCGTTTATTAAAAATTATTTTTATTTTTAAGTTTATTTATCATGATGATTTTTTAAACACACAATACAAAAATCTAAAAAAGAAGAGGTCATTTAAATCCAGTTGTACCTGATGTTTCAAAACTTACCCCGATCTAATAAATATGTCAAGAACTCTCAAGAAAGCTTAAGAGTCATACTTATTTCAATGCTTTTCATTTCAAAAAGTAAGGAAATAAGACACTTTTCAACTTTTGAAGTTTCATTTAGTTGCATAATTTTTTCTTTACAGACTCAATTTTCGCATTTTTTATTAGGGTTTGAATATTTTCTTATTGTAAAATGTTTAAAAATTCACAATACTTAAAATTCGAACTAAGTTTTTTTTGATTGAGAATTTTTTCATGTATTTATCATTTTAGTAAATTAATTTAAATAGTCATATGGCGGCGGAGCATCGTTTTTTTCAGATAAACTCGTTTGGAATAAATTTTGATTGAAATAACTTTGAGTATTTTGTAAATTTGTGTTTTGGTCATGTGAAAAAGTTTGCTGATTGAAGTATGGCTGTTGAATTGGATACGATGCTTGATTATAATTCGGATACATTTGCTGAACTTGATAATTTGCATGTGAATTTGTAACTATATTAGGTGGCATATTATTCATTGAGTCATAAACCACAAAATCTTTTTAAAATAAAATGAATAAAATTTATTTTTATTTAGCTAAGAAAACACTTGAATTACTTTCTAAGTTATTATGTATTCGAATATCACGTCTTCTCGGCATAGACATTCGAGAATTGTTATGAAATTTCTTATTCAAAATACATGTAAGTATTACCATAAAAATAAACAATACAAGAAAAACTAGTAAAAAAGTTGATGGAAAAGCCATTTAAAACAAGTTATCATTAGAAAATAATTTTAATTTTTAAAAGTTTAATTAACTCCACTTATTTATATTGAAATACATTATAAAAATTGTTATCACAAAAAATAATAATTTGTTAGATCAAAAATTAATCAGTTTAAGAGAACACTAAAAATTATAAAACTAGGTATTTTTTTTATTAAAATTATCAAACTTTTGAAATTAACTTTTTTGGTTCAAGAAAAAAAAAACTTTATACAAAAAATTAAATGAAAACAAAGTTCATTATTTCTGATAAGTTATTTTATTCAAGCTCTGACGATTACCGTAAACAGGAGTTATAGGCAGGAGTTTACGGTATACAAACGAAGTTCTCATTTTAAAGGAATACAATTATTTTTAGAATAATTCTTTGTTTTTAAAATGTTTTTTAAAAGCGATAAGCCATGTAGGAGAATGAATTTTAATAGAGGACCTAGAACATATCATATCATTTATTTAATTTAATTAATTTTAATTTTTTTTAATTTTATTTTATTTTAATTTTAATTTAATAAAAAAATTATTTCAAAAGGATCTAAACTTTTTTTTCGATTTAACAGTGTTTAAATTTGTTTACTTAAAATTAAATATATGTTACTAGAATGTTTTCGAGAAGGGAAATAAGTTCTTCTTGTCTTTTTAAATAAAATTTTTTTGGGTGGACTTTAAAAATTCTTCTAAAGCTAAATCAAGTAAAAGACTAAGCTCTCAAGAACGGACCAAATCTTTATTGCTCTTGAAGGCTATTGAAGAAATTCAAGTTATTGAAAACATTTTACTAACACTTTTTTAACAGAGTGAATACATACACTTTAATCGAACAAGATAGCGTCGCTTCGCTCCATGTTCTGAGTCGCAAGATGATATAATTAAATCATAATTTTTAAAGTGTTTGTTTTTCAAGTTCTTATAATCTAACTATTTCATTTATTTAGTCGGGATTTTGTTTATATTCAAAAACTTAAGGGTCAAAATCTCTTTTTGAGGAATCTTAAATTTTAAAGTCCTAATAGGTCATAAAAAAATTTTCTTAGCAAAAAAAAGTTTAAACAACGGCTTTGAAATTTGTGGTTGTTAATTTTATGTTCTAAGCTTTATTTGCATAAATTTATAACTCAATTTTTTGCCAAGTCATTTTTAAGCCAAGTGATTTTCTAAAAACAAATTCTTTTGGAAGTTTAGACTATTAGACAAATAATTTATGCAAGTGCAAATTTGTTTTCTTAAAAAGCTCTGAATTTGGCCAAGTTTGTCATAAATTATGCATAAATTCTAATAGTGTTGTTTCAATTTTATAAAAAAGCTAAAAAACTAAATACTGAGCCTTCGGCTCAGAATAAGCTTAAAATTACCGTCGTTATTTATTAGCTGAGAACATGATTGATTTTTTTTAATTGTTTAAATTTCTTAGTCATATAGACTTTGTACAGTAAATTTCAATTCATGCAAATTCAAATAACTTTTGAAACTTATTCTGTAAATTGCTACAAAGTGCAACAATCATCTATAAAATTGTTTAAATAATTTTCACTTCCAAGTAAAGATAAAAGTTATTTTTAAATGAAAAAATTTTATTTTGTCAAACCATTTTTTTTTGGATCTCAAGTCTTATTTAGATCAACTGAATAATATTGTGAAAAAAAAATATTTTAATCAAAACAAAGAAAAAAAAGCAAAAATGAGAATTTATCTCATTTTGAAATAATCTCTAATTTAAAAAAATCAATTATTCTGATTAGGCTGAATTTAGGTTGAAATTTTAGAATTTTGCCATATTTAAAGGTCTAAATGACTTTTGATTTTTTACAAGTCCAGTAAGGTGACTAGTTTTGAATGTAAAAGGAGGCGGTGATTAGCCTTTGAGAGATGATAATTGATAGACAAAAATGACTTTTTGTCAATTTTGGCCAAAAATTTACTCTATAAAAGCTTGCTCATTTAACCAGGAATAAATAAAAATATTCAGGTTTATTCCACTGGAAAAATTATCAGCAACACCATCTTTAAATTTTTTAGAATAAAAAAAACAAAAACCGATATTCAAGCGTAATACTGAGAAAAATCGTCGTATTTTTTTTTGATTATGAATTTTCTTTATTTGATAATTAAATATTGTAATCTCAAAAAAATAAATGTTATATGCATAGTTATAAATTTATTTGCCCTTTTTTATTAAAATTTATTGGTTAAATTAAAATTGCACTTTTTAAAAAATTCCCGCATGTTTAAATTGAAGCAGATATGCTATAAAATTTACTAAGAATGGGTACCATAGCTTGAACTGTTCGTGGATCAGAGCTTTAAGAGGACCGTACTACCTTGCAAACAAATGCATATATATTATATATGCATTTGTTTGCAAGGTAGTACTTATATATTATTATAGATTTCTTATATATTATATAAGAAATCAAAATTCGCCAAAAAAAGCTATTTTTAAAGCGATTAAAAATGAGAAAATAAAGTTTTATTACAATTACTTTTTCTATTTTACAAAAAATTACTTTGCGAAAAATATTCATGTTTTAGATAATTCATTTAAATTCTATTCCAATCTTCAAATTTCCAATGTGATTTTTCAAAAATTCAATTTGTAAAATTGAAATAGTAATAGTATTTTATTTATTTATTTAAAAAATAGTTTGGGGAAAGACCCCTGGCTGCTTGGAATGGAGCTTAGTCCTTCCTTTCAGCCACTTAAATTATAAAGCTTTGTATAAAAAAAAAAGACGATTTAAAAAGTAATAAATAGTAATAGTAATAAAACTTTATTTTGCCTTAAAAATTAATCATAGTTATATACTGTTGATTAGGTTCTCTTATTAACATTCTTTTACGCTTTAATTGTTAAAATTTTATGTTTTAATGTAATGCGTTCCTATTTAATGGCCTAAGGTAAGTTTTATTATTTTTAAAACAAAATGAAATGAAAATTCGACTAATTTTATTAACTTTTTTGTTGTTTAATTCCTTGTTGATGTTTATAAATACAAATGTAAATAAACAATAGAAATGAGAAAAATTACATAAATTAATTTAAGCTAACGGTGTTTGAGTAAAGTAATGTGTTTGGCCAAAATAATAAAAGAAAAAAAAAATTTAAAATTTGTACAAATTTTTTTTATTTTGAATCGCATTGATTAAACAACATCAATACCAATTCTTTAGGGTTAATCTTTTAAATTTTGGTATATATCCTTTGTCTTCTAATAAAAAAAAATATTTATTTACACTAAAAAATAAAAAAACTTTAAAATAAGTTTTGAATAATAAAAAATAAATAGTTAGTAAAAAAATAATAGATAAACAAACCAAAAAAAAAAGAGCCTTGTGTCAACCAAGACTCGATATAAAGATAATTTAAAAATTTCTTCTTCTCTTTAAAAATAAACAAATCCTTCTTAAACTTGAGTTATAAAAAAAAAACAAAAAAAAAATTTATTTTCACCGATAAAAAAAAATTAAGTTTTTTTTTTTTCTGAATTTGAGAACCAAAAAAAAAACATTGAGACTAGACTTGGTAATTTTTGTTTCGTTAAATTTTAAATTTCATTTTCATCTTCGTTCAAATTTCTGGTCCGTCGAACTTTAAAACAAAAAAATTGATTAGATAAAATTTTAAAAAAAAATATTTTTGAATTATTTTTTTGGACTTACATGATTTTCTCTCGCCGTATTTTTTCGTTCGTTTTTTAGGCGGAGGTCCCTTGGGCGCGGCAAGTGTAGACTTGACTAAAAAATCAACAGTTTCATCCTCCATTTCTGTATCCGTAGTGAACATTTTACCTTGACCAGGTATGCTAAGCGAATTTCGACTAAGAGTCTCACTACCATTCATACTCGTATTTAGACCATTAATAGATTGTCTAGTACGACCTCGGACTCCAGGTAGGCCACCAGCCGCAGCCGGTATATTCGACATACTTCCATGTGTATTCTTAGTGCTAGATGTAGTTTTTGTCTCATCGCCAAAACTCGAATTCTTCAATATTACTTCCATCATATTATTGTCGTCGATTTTATTCGTTTGATTGTATTGTGATGATTTAGAGCCGGATACACGAAGATATGAATTGTCATTTAGGGACATATCATTTGAACCAGAGTCTAGTGATGTTTTACCAAAACGTCCACTATCGGTTATTAGTTTACCACGTGTTTTGTGTCGTTCGCGATGATTAGCTCGTTTTTCTTGTTGTTGTAAAAGTCTGTCTCGAACTGTTTTATACTCCAAGGCAAATTCGGATATTAATTTACAAAATTCTTTGACTTTATAGTCCATGGCTTGAGACTTAGTATAGCCCAAGTAAATTAAAAATTTTCGAAATCTTAAAATTTGATAATTATTTATAAAACTTTAAAAGAAAATTTTAATCTCAAAATATATTCTATATTTTTGAAATGGGCTGATAAATAATGAAAATTTTTAATTTTTCAAATTTTTAAAACAAACTTAGCTTTATTAAATTGTAAGTTAAAAAATTATTAAATACGAAAATCGAATAAATTTTTACGAAACTTTAAAATTCATTTTTGAAAAATGTAACATAGAACTTGTATTATGGATAAAAATCATCTGCAATTATTCTGACAATATTTCTGCAAAATTCACAGTTATAGAATAATTTTGCAGAAATAAAATCTGGCAATATATTTTTTCTATTGGGACTGTGAAGTTTATTTTTATTCATTCATTTCAATTCAGCATTTCAAATGCTTTTATTTGGCGAAATTATTTGTTCTCAATTTTAAGTTTCTACAATTTGTAACATTTTTGCTACATCCAACAAAACAGACAAAAAAATTTTTTTTGGCAAAGGAACTTCTTATGCAGAACTGACTTAATGTTGGATTAGTTTGATTGCTTTAATTAAGATGATGTAATACTAAATAGACTGTTTTTCAAATAAAAATAAACTTAACATTATCAATTTTCTGGTTATACAAAAATAAGAAAGCCAAAAAAATCTTTCATATTTTGGTGTAGTAAAGTTGTTACATTTTGTAGAAATTTAAAGCCAAAAGAAAAATATAAAAATAAAAAAGCTATATCAATTTGAACCGAAATGAACTTCACAGCCACATTTTCAAATTTTTTAATTACAATTCATTATCATCTTATATTTTTTAATAGTACAATCCAAAACAAAATTAACGAAAACATGAACAATGTTTACACATTGTGCAAACGGATTCAAAGCAGTTTCGAAACAAAAACGACACAGAACAGAAACAAAACCGAAAAAACACAAACATTTAAAATCATGTTTTATTAAAAATTAAAGCATAACATTAGAAAAACACTGTTGTTTTTTTAGATTATGTTTAGAAAAATGTTTTTGTGTATGTTTTAAAATGTTTTGTTTTGTCTGCTCTGTTTAAGCAGTGTTTAAACGAATCGTTAACTTTGTTTTGGATTGTACTGTATCTAAAATAAACATTCTCTCATTTTCTAATTATGTATTTTCTAAATTTTTTTTTCTATATTTTGAACGTTTACCATTCAAAGTCAAGTCATTAATTTACTTTAATTATAAATTTCACTTAACTTTGAATTTAGTTATAATAAGATCCAAAGTAATTCAATATATTTTGAGAATTTAAAAATAAATGAAATTTTCAAATGCTACTTACCGATTCATTAAACGCTCATGAACAAGCTTAAGCACTTGAATACGCTCAGCACAATCGGCTAAAAAGTCCGATAACCTTTAAAAAAAAATAATTAAAAATTTAAAAATTTGATTTAGTATTAATTTTTAAAAAAATAAATAATAAAAATTAGTTAATTAGAAATTTTTTTATATTGTTGTTTTTGCTGTTTTAGCCTTAAGTTAGAATAAGTGTGAGTATTTTGAACCAAAAAAAAAAATAAAAAGAGATTGAAATTTTTATTTTAATACTTTGATGTCTCATCATTTCTATTACTAAATAAACTAATTTAATGAGAAAAAAATAAATAAGTAAATTTTGATGAATTAAAGAAGAAAAGTGATATTTTTGTCAAAATTTTTAAAAATAAATAAACATACTTATTTCTTAAAAATGTTGAACTATCATGCTTGGCAATGGCACGTAAATTATCCCATGAAAGTTGACAATCACTTTCTAATTTTTTAATTTTACGACTAATCTCATCCCAATCGGCCTTAGCACAACGACTCAAACCGCCCAAATCGGCATATAAATCAGTCGTATCTGTACATTTCTCAAGTATTATTGAGCATAGATGTTGTAAGAGTGAATGTTTATTGACTGTGTCCTTGACCTCGGGTACACGCGAAAGATAATCCAATTGAAAACCTTTAGCATCACATGAATTCAAAAAATTTCCTATTTCTCTTAATGTACGTATAATGTCCTTAAAAGTTTTGCTTTTTTTAAGCTCTTCCATGCCACTTTTCAAGTCCATTAAATGCTCGGCTATTTCTGTTTCGATTGTTTCGAAATCTAATTTAAATAGCCACAATTCCAAACGTGCCTTTATTTCACTAATCGAGGACAAATTAAGCAAAAAAAATTCAGCACTACCTAATGGTATATCCGGATTGGACATTTGTGCCTCGAGTATTTTTTGCTTTTCCTCCTCGGTTGGCAACATTGTTAGCAATTTTTCAATGCCCTCTTTTGTTATTATACTACTATCCATTTTAATAATAGCTGTCTTTATAACTCTTGGTGGTGGTAGGGCAGTCATGCCAATCATAATCATATTTGATCGTTTGGCATCCAATACAGTTATTTCTTTTTTACCTTCACATGCTTTCTAAAAATTTTTAAAATATTTAGAATTTTTTTTTATGTTTAAAGTGCAAAACAAAAATAGATATAAGTGGATACTAAAGCTAAATCATAATCAAACACATAGTGATTATAAATAAATAAATAAATAAAAATAAGATCAAAATAAAACAAAATAAAAAAATTGAACTAAAAGCTAAACATTTGCAAAAGGCTAAAATTATAGACATGTCAATAAGACTCTATTTTAAAAGTTATCAGGCTAAATTAAAATATTCATGTAAAATTTCCAGATTAACTGAAAAAAAAACATAAGCCAAAAAAAGCATTTCCAGAGACAAAAAGCGAAAGTTGAAATTCTTGCTCACAATCAAAACAAAACAGAAAAGATTCGACAAAAATCGAATGCATATATGTAAATTTTTTTTTTCAATCAGGTTTTTTTGATCTTTATATAAAATATAAAATATAAGTACATTCAGTAAATTTCGAAATTTACTGAATGTACTTATATTTTATATTTTCCCTCTTTATTTGCAGTGAGTTGAACTAATTTTTAAAATGTAATCAATATTATTACGAAAGTTTAATTTATTTTATTACAATCTTTATCAATGAAAGAATAAAAAAAGGAAATAGTAAAAAGTTCAATAATGGAATTAGAAAAAAAGAAATAATCAAATTTTCAATCAAGTATGGAACAAACTAGGAAGAACAATGGAATTACTGATATCGCTTAAAAGAACGCAACACTTTTTTAATCTTGTATTAACTAATTTTTGGACCCTATTTTAATTTTTTTTTCTAATTTAGAAGACAAAATGTAAACATCGCTAAGGCATGTGTGTTTACATAATTTATATTTGTCTTCTATAAAAGTAAAAGAATTAAAATTCGAATTGTTTAAAACCAAAGGTTCAATTAAAAAAGCCAAAATTTAATTAAAATAAAGGGAGATTTAAAGCTTCATGGGGAACTTCTAAATGAAAATTAGCAAAATTTTTTGAATACTGTCATCATATCCTAATGAAATGCCAGGAAAGAATTTAAAAGTTTAATTCATTCAATAAAACGTAATTCTACACAAGCGGAATCAGAAAATAAAAACAGGTCTATTCAGTAAATATATTGAGTGTATTTTAGTGCACTTGTAATTTGTATGTGTACGCTCGTTGAAAATCTTAGTCTATGTTTTCTTCTTTAAAAGTTAGTTTGCATTATAAATTTTTTTTAATGGTCTCAATAATGAGATGGAACCCGATTTCGTTTAAAATAAAAGCCCTATTGACATTGAAATTAAATAATAATGATTTTTTAAATTTTAAACAATAAAAAAATCTAAAAAAAAAATACTCACTGAATCCTTGAATTGTTCAAATTTTATAAATATAAAAAAAAGGGTAGAAAAAAAAATTATTTTTCATGCTTTTGTAAAAAAAAAAAATTTTTTTTTTGTTTTAAATTCACAAAATTCACTCTTCAAATAAAACCTTCACTTCAAAATAATAATAAAAAATTTTTTTTTATTACCTTTGTTTTGACTTCATTTTGTTTGAGCTCGAATAAATGTGATAATTTATCTTTGTCTAAATCCAATGGCACTAATGATGTCCATATTGATTCTTCCTTATTTGCGTAGACTGGTACTTGAGCTTCACGCCAATGAAGTTTAATTAGTTTTCGTTTGTCTTGATTCTCTTCGTCTTTGTTTAGATTATTCATGCTTACATTCATTGAATTACGATTGAGTGTATTGCCGAGTTTGGATCCGAATAATGCCGGTGGTGGAGGTGGAGGTCCGCCTGGAGCAAGACCTAACATCATTGGAGGTGGAGGTGGTGGCGGTGGGCCACCTAGCATTGGCGGCGGTGGTGGAGGTGGCGGACCACTTAAAGAAAAACCTCCCATCATTGGTGGTGGAGGTGGAGCTGGTGGTGGTGCTGTTGGTGCCGCTGTAGGATCAACATCGTCCTGACTAGTCAAATCAGTAAAGTCCAAATCTTTTATTTTTAACGCTCGATTTAATACTTTATTGGCAATTAATGCCGTATCAATATTAAAATCAAAATTTGACTCTATTTTAGCCGGTTGACTTGTTTGATTTGGTACTAATTTTTGAATATGCTGTTGTTGAAGTCCCTCTTTGGCTCGATTTACTATACCAGTAAATGAGTCCGATTGACCCGGTGTTGGCGGTGGTGTTAAAATTGAATTTTTATTTGTCGATGTTCCTAATTGTTTTGACATTGATTGTACAGTCATGTGACGTTGTACTTGATCGACTTCAGTTCGCTTGAAATCATTTGTTTGACTAGGTGTCTTTGGTGTTGGCGGCGTATCGTCATTTTGTGATGAATACAATTTACCTAAAATTAAATTATTTTTATTTTTAGGTGTTTGCGCTGTGGTCGGATTTAACGATGCTGTAGCACTGCCGACTAAAGAGTTAACTGTCGATTGATTAGTATTGGGTCCGGTCTTGCATGCATCACTAATATTATTCGATAAAATATTTCGATTGCTTTGGATTGTAGTCGGTTTTGGTGGTTGATTAGTCGAGGAAGTGTTATTGGCTGTTAAAAGAAAAATGGTCATTAGTTTTTGTTTTTTTGTTGTTTTTCAAGTTAACACTAAATTTTATTTTATTTTTTCTAAGAGCTTTTTATTTTTTGTAGCAGAGTTAGTAAATCAATATTTATGATTGATCAGCAAGCAAATTGTAAAATTTAAATTTTTTTTTGAAGATTTTTAGCAAAAAATTGAAAAACAATTTTATTTTTGTCTTGGAAAAAATTTTTACAATTTGAAAGTTCATAATAAATAACTCATAATAAATAAATAACAAAACAAAAAAATTTAAAAAATATAAAATTTTTTAAATGAAATTCAGAAAATTTTTGTATCCAGCTTTAAAGGTTGACATTGAAATCCTGAATTAATGTCTTTGAAAGTCCTTTAGATAATCTAATTATGCATGTCAGCAATTTACTTTTTATTTCAAAAGACAAAGCGTAATGGAAAATGCTTTATTCTAAATAAAATAAACTCATCAATTTTCAAAATAGAATTAATTAATAATGTCACATTTTGTGGCATAAATTACTTAATTTTGTAGATAAGGTAATCGTTTCTATTTTTAGCCAATATTATAATATTGGCTAAATAATCATTTCTTTCCTATAGGAAAGAAATGATTATTTTAAAATTAATTAACATAATTCATATAAAGAATTAAACTAAAGAAAATTTAAAGTTATAAGCGCTAATAAGCTTTAAAACTGTCAATTAATATCTTCTTGCATAATAAAGTACCCTCAAATAATAAATCTTTGTAGCTTCAAACTTAACATATTTCTCTTATGAATCTCTCTAGAGATGGGTTAGGGTTTGTAATTTTACAACAATTATTTCCTTTTGTACAAACAATTTTTTAAGAGACTGTGAAGTTTATTTCGATTCACTCATGTCAATTCTTTCAATAGTAATAAACTTCTTTTTTTTTTTATATTTTTCTTTTAGCTTTAAATTGTTCCAATTATTTGTCTATAACCAGAAAATTGATAATGTTAAGTTTATTTTGAATTGAAAAAAAGTCCTTGGTGTAAAATTTAAACACTGCTCTATTTTAAACATGATAGAATCATTTTAATGAGTACAGAACAATTGTTAAATCAAACTAATTAAGTCAGTTCTAGAAAAAAAGTTTCATTAAATTTCTTTGAAAAGTTTCTTTTCTGTTTTGTTGGATGTAGCAAAAATGTTACAAATTGTAGCAGTTTAAACTTTAGAAAAAAATTTAAAATGCTGAATTGAAAAAAAAGTTAGAAAATAAATTTCACAACCCCTTTATTTAATCTAAAATTTAATAAAATTGAAATTTCGAAGATGTTATGATTACAAAATTAACTTATCATTGTCTCGAAAATCCCTAAAAACTAAGAAAAGTTAGAATAAAGTGAAACTTTTCTTAAACTATACTTTTTACTATTTTTAAATAGAAAAATTTAATAGAAAATCTCATAGAAAAAGTTTTTAAATAAAAATGGGTATGTACTTTTTTAAACCGCTCAGATAATGCTCAAGAGCATTTTTTCAGAACTGCTTAAACCGCTCTTGAAAATTTTTTTAAAGAAATTGCTCTTGAACACTTTCTAAACCTTCTAAACCATGCTTAAACATTCTCGCAATTAGAAATTTAGTTTACAAAATTTTTTTTCTCATTCAATTTTCCAGTATAAATAAAAAGCATTCTAAGTAGGGTTGAGTATCGAAATGAATCTGACTTTTCGATAAAAACTCAGGGTTTATCGAAATTGCTAATGCGATATGGCAAAAAATAATTATCGTCTTTATTATTCCGATCGAAAATTTTGCCAAATATGCATGTCCGAATTTTGATTTATCGATCTTTGTGTTTAGAAAAAATTTTAACCGAATCTTAAATTCGAACATTTTGTTCGAAATAGTAGATCGACTAAAAAATAAAATCTAATTGAAAATTACAAGCGTAAAATTTATTTTTTAAGTCAAAATATTGAAAGACCAAAAGAAATCATGATTTTTATTCTTCTTTATCACAAAAAAGAATCTTTCTTGACTTTATTTTGAATATTTACACTGTTGATTTTATACCAAGACCTTTTTTTTTGGTATTTTCCAAAAGTAACAAAAAAAATTGATGGTTAAAAAAGCTAAATTGTTGATTATTAATTGAGAATTTATTGAAATTTATTTAAATATTTGTCTAAATTACAATTTTTCTGAAAAAAAAGTCTTTAAAATTCTAACACCACAATCTAATTAAAATTCACATGAATTCCTGTCAAAAACGAAATTCAGATTTCTCCAAAAATAAGCTAAAATAGATATCAATGAGCATAAAATTTAATTTTTTTTCACCAGATTTTACCATAATTATCGTAAAAAACAGGTTATCCCTAAAATCCGGACACGGACACACGGACACGGACAGCCGGACACGGAATTTTACGTATCTAAAATCCGGACACGGACTGAATTTTTTTGAAATACTAAAATCCGGACACGGAATAACTATGTCTAAAATCCGGACACGGAATTTTTTTTTAAGCACTAAAATCCGGACACGGACGGATTTTTTTTAAACACTAAAGTACGGAATTTAAAAAATATAAATCTGCAATTGTTAGAAATTAGAGTTTACAATCAATTTTAAAAAAAAATTTTAGTCACCGCAGAATCCATCACGGCAAGTGTTCTAAATATTGATTTTTCATTGCATAGGCAAAGTTTTACTTAAAAAGTAATTCTAGTTTGTTGTGCATTTTAGATGCCAAATCAAAAAATAAGTCCAAAAAGAGTTAAAAAATTTAAATTTAAAATGTTAAAGATTTTTTTTTGTTTTTACTCTCTTTGTTTAAATAAAACTCCGTTTTTATAATTTAATATTAAAAATTTTTTCTATTCTGTCCGTGTCCGGATTTTAGTAAATACAGATCCGTGTCCGGATTTTAGGAGTTTTTCTATCGGTCCGTGTCCGGATTTTAGGAGTTTTTCTATCGGTCCGTGTCCGGATTTTAGTGTGGCTGTTTTTTGGTCCGTGTCCGGGTTTTAGATAGGTAAAATTCCGTGTCCGGCTGTCCGTGTCCGTGTCCGGATTTTAGGGACAGCCTAAAAAACAGTTTATTATGCACAATTTTTGAAAATTAACTTTTATAGGCTATCGCAATTTCACGGAATTTTACAGAACTTTGCTAAAATCTTTGTATCAAACCACTACTGCATTTCAGAATATTCAAGTTTAATAAAAATAATCATACGAGCTCAAACCTAATTTATAAGATCCTTAAATGATTGTTCTTAATAAATATTAGTGTTCTTTTTTTTGAACATATTAGAAATTCAAATTTTATCGATAAAATTATTCGAATAAAATATTCGATAATTTAGTTCGATAAACAAAAAATCAAATATTTTATCTGGTAAAAATTATCATTTAGCTTATTCGAACATTTTATCTGAATACGATAATTTTCGACATGTAACGAAAACATTTCGGATCGAATGCTAAAAGTTCGATATTTTTTTTTGCTTTTCGAACCAAAAATTTCCGATCGATATCGATAAGGCACTTTTCGATTACCAACCCTAATTCTAAGCAAAGTATTAAAAACTTTTTTAGAATAGCTTTGTAAATCTTGTCGAATATTTTATGAGTTAGAAACTTGAAAAATCCTGAAAACTTAATTCTATAATTCTTATTAACCATCTTATCTTCGATAAGAACCGCTAGATTCAGCCTATATTGCAAGTTTTTTTTTTTAATTTTAAAATTTCTAATTGCGCAATTTAATTTTATTCTCATGTAAAATTTTGGAAAAAAAATTTTCTTTATGTTGAATTATTTAATAGGACTGTCCTATCAAACCCATTTTTTCTTGTGGCTATTTTTATTAATTAATTAAAAAAGATTTTAACTAAGCTAAATTAATAATAAAAAAATGGTAAAAAAAAGATTATACTTTTTTTAAAATGGAATTTTTTAATAATACTCATTTTCTTATTACTTTTTTTCTTTCTCTCTCTCTTTTTTTTTAATTTTTCCTAATAACCAAACAAGAATCAATTTTTTTTATTCTCATTTAAAAGCTTAAACAACAAAAAAAGTGACGTAACATTTTTTTGTTTCATGAAAATTAAATTTCTTTTTTTTTTCAGAAAAAAAAAAGAGATTGAAAAAAGATTCATTTATATATTCTTTATCTTAAAAGAAACAATTCATTTATCATTTATATATATATTGATTAGTCAGGGTTAGTAAGCATGCAATTAAAAATTATCAAAAACTAAAATAAAATAAAAAAATTTTAAAAACCCATGCCTGAATTCAAACTATTTCTATAAACAGCCCTAGTGCTTGACGACGAGCTAAATTGTTGTTGACAATTATTATTTGGTGAAACGGATGAGTATGTACAAGTCGATGAACTACTATTTATTAATAAATTATTAGTGGGTAAGCTTAAACTTGAACATGAGCTTGATGTTGATGAAGTACTCTTGGGACTAGCCACAGGACTAATTGTTTTTATTTTATTAATAAAATCTAAACTTTGTATAAACTTATCGTCTTCATTCGTCTCGATAATCTCTTTTTTTATTTCATTATTTACAATTGAATATGTTTGCTCGAAACTTTCTACAACATATTCATCGTCATCGTCATCATCGCATTGAATATTCAAATTTTTAATATTAACTTGAACATTTCTTTCTTCTTCTTCGTCATCGTCGTCATCTTCATCATTCTCCGATGTATTATCCGAATTATTTCGTTTATAATGATGAAATGTATTCGGATAATTTCCTATTGAATTTGTTGTATTATTTTTTTTAATTAATTTATTCATTTTTAATGTCTCAGTCAAATTATTTATGTTGTTAATTATTAAATTTTTCATATTTGGATCATATTGTTGTAATGTTAAGAGACGGTGTCGCTCAATACGTTGTTTACGACGCTCGTGTGAACTCTCTTTTTATTTTTTTTTTATTACCAAACAACAAACAAAATAATAAACACACACGCACACACAAAAAATGGTAAAACCATGCAGGAATAATAAATTTTTTTTATTTATTATTAAATTATTAAGGGTTAAATTGAAAAAAAATAAATTAATTAGTTTAAAATAAAAATTAAAATTGGTTAATAGGTTAAATATTTTATCTTTTTCGTCAATTTCCTTCTAGAATCATCACGAATTGAATTTAAAAAAAAAAAAAAAAAATTTTTTTTTTTATAAATTTTAATTTTTTTTGATTGTTTTCAATTGAGTGATGGTCCTATAGTAGTATTTGTTGTTTATTTTAATAATTTTCTTGTTTATAAATATTTTTTTTTTGTCATAATAAAATAAAATTCCTATCTTATGAAACTCGACAGAAAATAAAAAAAATTTTTTTTTCTTTATTTGGAAAAATAATTTTTTTTTGTCGAAAAAAAAAATACATACCTAAAATATTGTTCGATTGTGGTGTTGGTTGTGGATTAGTAGATTCCCATCGACTACCACTAGCACGATTCGCACCGAGTCGGTTTGTTTGTATTTTATTATTGCTATTATTTGTTTGATTATTGACAACGGGAAGCTCGTTGTTTTTAGCTATGTTAACGTTAGCGTTTGATTTATAGACACCTGGTGTCGTAGTTGAATTAGAATTTGTTGCCCATCTATTCGGTTTAATCTTAGGAGACTCTTCTAATTTTCTATGACAAAAAAAAAATATTTAGCTCGGACCTCGCAAATTGAAAAAAAACATAAAAATGAATTACTTTTCTGGTGGTGGTGATATGGGAAGTGGAAATTGTGTACCAGGTGGCTGTTGAAAACGTTTTGAAGTTCTTGTTTTGTCAGTTTTTGTCCTCGGAGTTTTTCTTAATAAATTTCGAAAGAAAAAAAAAATTAAATTAAATTAAATTACAGAGTGTTCAGAGAATGGGTTTTGGAATTTTATGCATGAGTGAAAAAATCGTGTTTGTTCGTGTCACTAAAATAATGAAAAACAAGACTTTTATTTCCATTGAAGAAAAAAAAAACTATTTTAATAATTTTGTGGAAGTGGAAGAAGAAGAATATTATGAAAATGAAGATGAAAACCATAATTTCTTTTTTATTTTGGATAACAAAGAAATATTTCTTTTTTTTTCTAAATGACAATAAAAAATTTAGTTTTGTTTCCGCTGAGGAATATATAATTTTTAATTTGAGAGTTTTCTTACAATTTTGGTGAAATAATGGTGAATTCTAGTGAATGTTAATTTTTGTTAGAAAAAAAAAACACTTTTAGAAAACAAAAGTTAATTTGATTACAAGTGCCAATTGTAGAGAATATTTTAAACTTTTGCATATTTTTTTCTTGTTGTAATTTTATAGAAATTTCTGCGGATAATTGCACAAGTTTATTTTGGATGACACAATTTTTATAGCACCCAACAAAAAAAATATTGTTTAAGTACAATTAAAAAAGAAAGTTAATGAAAACACGATGAATGTTTACTCATTTTGTAAGCAGATTCAGAACAATTTCGAAACAAAACATTTTTATTTTTTTTTTTAAAATTGTGTAATTAAAATTCAACATTTAGTTAAGCAATTAAAAGTGTTTATAAACATGTAGAAAAGAACAAAACAAGAGAAGATAGTCGAATATCAGAAAAAGATAAATTATTTTTTGAGCATGTTTATGAACATGTTTAAAAATGTTTACTTTGTTTTGGATTTGACTTTAAAAACCAAATGGAAACAAAAATTAATTTTTTATTCTTAGTGAAAAATAATAAAAATTTTCGCAACTGTTTTGAATCTGCTTGCAAAATTTATAAATATTCTCCATGCTTTCGTTAACTTTGTTTTGTATTTTTCTTGTAAGTTAAAGTAGTACAAGAAGAAAGAACATTTAATAAAAAAATCACTTTTGTTTTTTTATTTACAATACTGTTTCGATCTTTGTATTTTACCAAAGTAAAAAAAAGTAAATTTACCGTTTTTTTTTTTTGTAAATTTACGTAATTGTACAAAGGAAAAAAATTTTTAGTAATTTTATCTTATTTTACCAAAATTTGAGAATTTCAAGAAAATTACCAAATTTTTGTACAATACAAAGATCGGAACAGCACACTGTATGTTCTCTTCTTGACTTAATTTTTCTTTATTTTATAAATCTACTTTCCTGGTCATTTATATGTTCCAAAAATGAATATTAATGAACATTCATGAAGCTTGATGATTATTCAGAGTCATTCATGGACGTTCATCCCTAAAGTTAAATGGAAGTTCATGAACATTCATGAATATTCATTTTTGGAACATATGAATGAACAGGATAGTATTAAATATAAATAAAATACTAGGGTAACCCGATAAGTTCTTAAAATTTTAAGTAATAAAATAATTTTTATTTACACATTTATTTCCTAAAACATTTACAAAAAAAAATTTATAAAAAATAAACTTTGAATTTAATCTTCAAATATTTCATTGAAAACGACATTTCTCGTTTTGTTTGTGTCTTTTGGGAGGGATATTAAAATATCATCGTAAAACCTTGCTTATAAGAGACTAAAAATCGCTTCTTTTTAAGGCAAAATCATACTCATGAAAAATGAATTTAATATTTTTTATTATGACACTTTTCATAGAGTTTGGTTGTATCAATTTTAATACATGAAAAATAATGCAAGGTTTTACGGTAGGCTTAGTTTTTTTTTATTAATGTAAAATAAATACGCACACATCAGGAAAAAAAAATTTTGACCAGTCCCAAAAATTTTTTTCGTCCTGACGTGCGCGTATTTATTTAGCAAATTTGATCACAAAAAAATTATTCTTATAATTTTTTCATGGGAAAATTTACAAAAAAAAAAAAGTCAATTGTTTAATAAGACATTTAAAAAAAACCCAGTCAATTTTGATTGCCTGTGACATGCATGTAAGAGTTCCTATTACAGACATTTTGCAACTTCTTAAATATCTTATTATTTAAAATTTAGAAATTTTTCTATTAAAAATATTACAGTCATTTTTCAAAATTTTGCGGAAAAACGGTTATTTTTAAAATAGACATAAATTAACTTTTCAATAATACCAAAAAAAAAAATTAAGTATTAGGAGAGATTAGATATACCCATTAGATAAATTATCCTTAAAAGATTCAAGATCATCACTATCGAATTGATCACTCGATTGACTTAAAGTTCTATCCGTATCTTTTTTCTTTAATTCTAGATCTTCATCGAATTCAAATGAGAATTCTTGTCGATTATCATCACACTTTATTTTTTCATCATCATCATCATTATCATCATGTTTATCATTATCATTACAACATAAATTACTAACTTCTTCACTTGGCTTAAAACACTCGTCTATTCTACGACATGAAACTATTGGCGATGATGAACATATAGGCTTGAATTCACCAGCTAAATTCATCGAACCAACTCGATTCAAAACATTTTTGTTTATATTTTCATTACAAGTATCGATTTGTTGCGATTGATATAGGCTTCGATTGTCTACATTTCGATACAAATAAGTCGGTTGATTTACAAGTTTTAATAAGTTTATATTATTGCTTAGGGTTTTAAGGTCAATACAAGACGTATTACGTCGGCCCTTACGATTTAAAATAATACTTTTTGTCCTTGGTATTTGTCTATGCAAAGTGGAGTAAAACAAAACAAAAAAAAAAAGATATGGAATTTAAATGTGTAAAGATAAATAAATTGATGGTTAGATCCTCTTTTTTTATATGATTAGGTTGTAGTATTAGGGTTAGAGATTTTTTGATGGTTAGAAATCAAGTTAAATTGAAATAATAAAATGAAAATTAAAAAATAAAAATTAAAAAAAAATATTTTTTTTTTCGGAATACAAACCTTAAATTTGGTGCTAGACTAGATGATGTCGATGAGGATAGAGACGTTGATGTCTTATCAGTTTGAAATGAATTTGCTAATGATTGATTCAAATATGAATTATTTGTTATGTCATTGTTGTTTAAATCTTCACCGTCTTCTTGTAATAGAGCAGCCTAGACAACGATTTAAAAAAAAATTAAAATTATTTTTGTTGTCATTTTTTAAAATATTATTAATTTTTGATATTAGCCGAGTGGACATAAGAGATATCAAATAAAATTTCAGAAATTAGCTAATATCTGAGTTGGCTTGATTAAGAATACTTTTTAAATCTAACTCATCATAAAATCAGTTCTGGAAAAAAAATTCCATAAGAAGAAAAAATTCTGTATTGTTGGATGTAGCAAAAATTTTACAAATTGTAGCAATTTATACATCAGAAAAAAATTTATTGCCGAAAAAAATAGAACTTAAAATGCTGAATTGAAATGAGTGAATAGAAATAAACTTTACAGACCCAAAAAAATTTAATTTTATTTCGCTTCATCAGGTGATTAACATTATAAATCAAACAAAAAGTTATAAATAAGTCTGAAATTTCGGCTTTAAAAATTGTTTTTCGGACTCTAAGTAATTTGAAAAATTGATTTATACGGTCTAAGAATCTTCGAGTTGCTTACATTTCTATTTCCAAGCACGTAGACCTTGGGGATAACTAGGGATCATATTCTTGGTAGCTTCAGTTCAGTTTCTAAGTACTTATTAATAAATAGTTAACAATATATATATTGTCTTTATATAATACAGTCACAAACCCTACCACTAACTTCAGTAGCACCGTCGACATCAAATAAGAGAAAAACTCCCGAAAACGAGACCCAAATGGAAATTACTTAAAAGAGGCAGGGGAAACTTGTGAATAAGAATAAGAAGACAATCGAAAAAAAGGCAGTTGAAATAATCTTTTTTATCTTATTTAATTTTTATATGAATCGTTTGAATTTTTAAACCGAATTTTCAATTTTAATTCACCCATTTAATCCAGAAATCAATTTTTTTCTAATAAAAAATTTAATTTTGTATTTATTTTAGAAAAAAAATTATTTTTTTTTTACATTTGACGAGACATAACAAAAGAAAAGTCAAACTTAGCCCGTACTTAAAACTATTTTTGAAAAACAATTCGAAACACATGTTTAAAGACTGCATTAAGACTCAATTTTCGTTTTTTATTCCCCCAGTATAAAACTCGAGTTTACGGTAAATTGTTTTCTTCAGAGGAAAAAGTCCAGGAAGAGTCGTGGAACAAAATGCGCACAAGTCAGTTTTAATGTGTACTCTCTTTTAGTTCCTTTTCCACGCCTAAAACCCTAAAACATCAACTTCTGGTTTATTCTTTTAATTCTGACGAAAATGAATTATGTTAATTAATGTAAACTAGTTTACACGGTCTTGCAAATCTGAATTATAATTGATATTGAATATTCAATATCTCTCATTGTCGATATCAATCAACATTATTGATGTAATTGATCTCAAAAACAAGTAACAAGGTAAAATTCCAAAATAATTAAATTAATAAACAATTTTTAAAAATGAATAGACAATTTTCTTTTGTTGAATCAATCTTAAACAATTTAAAAATAGAAAACAATTCAAAAGATTTGATTTTCTGTTCTTTACACTCTCACTCGAATTTTTTAATTTAAAAAAAGAAAAAAAAAGTTACCTCATATAATTCCATTTGTTGAATAATTTGCTTAAAAAATCCACTATCATCATTTTTAATTGGATTTTTAAAATAATGTTGTATTATTTGTTGCATGCCTTGTTCCTCATACGAATCACTAACATCATAAAAAGTATCCTGATCAGGTATGGCATTAAGTACCGTATTAATTAAAATCATCGAATACAAAATAAGTTCTAGATCGTCTTTATTAGATAAATCGCCCAATATGTGCATAATATTACACCATGGTTTATTCGAACGATTCTTATCGACCGCATTGACAGCTTGTACCAACAACAATGCATTCGTATCGGCATATTCAACAAATACAATAAGCAATTTAAGTGATGTCTTCATAACTAAACGAAAACCACTTGATAAAACACTATACAACCATTGAACAGTTTCATTACTTTTAATAACACCATTCATACCATCGACAAATAGCATTAGTTGTCCTAGAGCTCTAAGTATATAATTTATATAATTATGTTCCTTAGTATCATTGGCTACTTTGACTAAACATTCTAAACCGTCTTTATTCACAAATTCATGTACTAAATCCTTGTCATTTTGAAATAATTGTTTAAGGAGAAATAGTGAGCGCCTCAGCTCGCCATCTTTAGAATTAAGTATTTTTTCTATACATGTATGAACACGAACAGACAATTGAGTACGTAGTAGAATTGTCGCTCGTTTATTCTCTTTTAATTGTTCGTATTCTTCGCTTTGTTCGTCTAGACTTTGATCCAAGTCTAAATAGGCACCGTATTCGGCGTCTGTACCATTTTGACGATATATTTGAAGTGTACAATCTTCAATCTTTAAAAATACAAAATAAATTTTTTTTTTTTCAAAAAAAAAAAAGGAATTTTTGTTTAACCTTAAGT
>NTPY01000875.1:196674-216538 GCA_002922825.1 Brachionus calyciflorus
AGATTGAAATATAACAGTAAATCTAATGGAGATCAACTCTGGATTTTTAATGAATAAAAATCTTTAATATTAATTTTCGACAAAATTTTGGCGCTTTGTTTTTCGTTTTTAGTTTCATCTAAAAAATTTGTTTTTTTTCGTTTTCACAAAAACACTAAATTTAATTTTAAAAACGAATTCTTCGTTTTTCTCGTTTTTAGTGTTTTTCGTTTTTTTTTGGAACAATAGTAAATTAATGCGGGTTCAGAAATTAAAAATACATTTTAATTTAATAAAAAATTGAATATTAATTAAAAAAAATGAAAAAAACGCAAATGATGCGGTGCTAAATTTTAGTTTTTAAAATTGATGACTATTGAAAATCTTTTATAAGTTCAAATTACATCACCACTAAAGATAAAAAAATACTGATTTAGATCTGTTTAATAAGTTTACCTCTTTTTTTTTTGATTTGACAATTCCAAAGAAAAGCTCCAAAATAAGTTTGACTTTAGATGACTTTTAACTTATTTTAGAAATGTAATGTTTTAAGGGATATGAAGTTAATTTCGATTGACTCATTTCAATAAAAATTGTTTTGCTACCTTATTTGACAGTCATTAAAAAAAAATGATAATTTTAACTTTATTTTGACTTGAAAAAAAAGTCGGTTTACTTTTTTCAAGGAATTATTTAATATATTATTTGTAATACAACTCCGACATTGGGCTTGTAACAGCCATCGTTAATTTTGAAAGTTTTACATGAAAAATAAATCTAAAAACAACTCAACTAAAAATGTATTAGTCATTAAAAAAACTTAACAAAACTCAATTTTAAAATAAAAAAAATTAAAAGAACAATTTTCCTATTCACTTTTTGAAATGATCATCTTTTAAGTTTAATAAAATTTTCAGCTTCTGCGTATCGAAATATTTTCTATAAAAATAATAAAAGTTCTCTATTATTTGTTTTGAATTGGCTCGTGAATTTGTGTATTAATATTTAAATTAGTGCCTAAATAAACACTTCAAGTTACTATTGGTTTGAAGCTTTTCTCTTTTTTTTTTGTTTAGTTTAATCACTTTTTGATTTAAAAATAATACTTAATCAAGTTGACAAATGGCTACCGGATAATTTATTTAGTACTCTTAAATATCTGAGTGTAAAATTGTGTCAAAAGCTTTTGCCAAGTTAAAAAAAAATTAAAAAAACAACTAGACCATTTAGTTTTGAAATTTATTCGCATTTTAAAGGAAGAATAAATATTGCGACAAAATTTAAATTTTGAAAGGTGATTTTGAAACTGAATATTTCATATATTTTTAAAATATTATCAGAAGAAAGATTTGAATATTCTTGTTACTAAGTAATTTAATGTAAAATATATTTATCTTTTTAATTTTTTTTAGAATTAAGTAAATTATTTTTAAACTAATTGAAACTTATTTGCAAAAATAACATAAATATTATTCTTTTTTTTTAGTTGAATTTTGTGATTTTAGTAAAAGCCGGATCACTCATTATCAAGTAGTGTTGGCAGACGGCCGGCCAAGTGGTGGTCAGTTGACCGGCCGTTTTGTGGCCGCCCGTCTAATAGACCCCCTGACAAAGTGACCGGCCGGCCGTCTGAATTTGGCCGGTCGAGGCCGATTTCAAAAATTTATATTAGAAAAAGAAATTTGAATTGAAAATTATAATTAAAAATTTTTTTTATTTTTTCTTTACTTTAAAAAAAAATTAAACTTGTTCGTTTCTTTGAATTAATTTATCTTAATTCAAAATTGGTGGAAATAAATTAATTTCCCAGTATTACTGCAAACACACTGAAACTATATCAGACATACCTGTCTCAGTGTAAGAGCTCCTGAAACTACTCTGAGACCAATCAAATCGCAAATTTCAAAAAAAAATAAAACCGCTCTATTCGGTTCTTAAAATAAATTTTTCGAAAATTAAAAATTTCAGCTTCTTATTTTTTTTTATTTCATCATACTTAATTTATTTTTTAAATTATTTATTTTTAAAAACCGTTCCTATTAAAAAATGAAATATATCTGTTTTAGTCTCTTTTTCAATTTTTTTTAATTTTTTTAATTTACTGGGTTACTACGTTTTAAATAATTTCCAAAAGTGTTTCCTTTTATTAAAAAAAAAATTTTTTAAAAAACTTATATGACCGGCCTCGACCGGCCAAATTCAAACGGCCGGCCGGTCACTTTGTCAGGGGGTCAAATTAATATTTTAATTAAATGGCTTTGTACATTTAATTTTTCGTTTTACGAAATCATTAGCCTGCAAAAATGTTGCAGAATGCATAGTGAAATTTTTTAAATGACGTGCAAATTTTGCAACGATTCATACAGTCTACTTTTTATGACTGTAGGAAAAGTCCTTAGAGTAATTTACAGTCAAAAAAATAAAAGTTTTATTACTATTACTATTTACAATTTAAAAAATTAACTTTACTAAAAATTTCATCATACATTTTTTTCCAAAATAAAAAGTAATATGTAGGCTTTTTAAAAATGAAATAAAATTTTGTTTTCCAGACTTAACCAAATAATTCGAAAATAATATGATTATGTTTCATGAAATTTTGAAATGACAAATTTGTATTTCGAGGCATGTTAAAGTTTTTTGATTTTTTGTTTTTTTTTGTTTTTTTTTTGAACGAAAAATCACTCTGCAAAGCTTTTAAAGCTCCTTTTGGCAATAAAAAAAATTTCGCCTACTGCAACAAAATTTTCTGCACCTATTGGCCAACTCTGCAAAAATTTGTGCAATTTTAATTGCGTATTTAATTTAGGTTTTTTTAATGCTGTGCAAATTTGCAGAAAAAAATTTTTAATTGCAAAATTGCAAAAATCTATTAATTAGCTGCAAATATGCGCACTTTCTAAAAGAGCCTTTAATTTAAATACGCAATTTAGATTGCACAAATTTTTGCAGACTTGGCCAATAGGTGCAGCAAATTTTGTTGCAGTCGGCAAAATTTTTTTTATTGCCAAAAGGAGCTTTAAAAGCTTTGCAGAGTGATTTTTTCGTTCAAAAAAAAAACAAAAAAAACAAAAAATCAAAAAACTTTAACATGCCGTATTTCGAATGATATGAATAGAGAAAAAGAGAGTAAATTTTTTAAAATTTACAAGTATTTGTCGACTAAATCTATTCGAACCACCCAGTGAATTCAAAAAAAATGTCAACTAACTGAGACATTCTAAATTATATTTTTTACAATAGAAGAGTGGTCTTTTAAAAAACGATTTAAAAAAAATAATTAATTGCGAGAAAATAAAAAATTAACCATCCTCTTTTGTGATTTTCGAAAGGGACTGTGAAGTTTATTTCTATTCACTCATTTCAATTAAGAATTTTAGATGCTAGTTTTTACGGAATAATTTTTTTTTAAAGTTTAAACTGCTACAATTTGTAAAATTTTTGCTACATCCAACAAAAAAGAAAAAAAATTTTTTTTCCAATCGAAAAACTTTTTCAGAACTGACTTAATGTTGAATTAGTTTGAATTAAAATTATTCTGTTATCATTAAAATAGTGTTTCAATGTTTAGACTAAATATAATTTTTTTGAGCAGTGTTCAAATCCACCACCCTATCATATGACCATCATATGACGTCATATAACGTCATCTGACGTGAAATGACGTCATTTGTAGCTGTTTTTAGATGACGCGATATGACCGCTGACGTCAGATGACTTCAGATTTTATAGGTTTTTGACCGTCATATACCGTCATTTGACGTCAGATGACGTCACGTTACAAATTAATCAGCACCACTGTATCCCAGGCAACTCAATTTTGAAGAAAAATCAAAGTTCATCAGATGATCTTTGATTTTACTTCAAAAAAATGATTCAAAAATGATGAATTTAAAAACCATTTTTTTTTTATTTTAAAAACTATAATTTTCTTCGAGTTTTCTTTATTTTATAATTATGCGTTTCACTTAATAAATATTTCAAATAATTTTAACCAATAAAATTAAAGGTTAAAAGTTAAACGACATTCAACTCGTGCTTATTTTTTTTATTTCTAAAATCAAGTATAAATAAGAGTAATAAATTCTAAAATTTCAAGTCATAATTTTATATAAATGAGCTGAATCGGCTCCCTAAAAAGTTTTTTTAGGTGATTGATGTAAAATCGATCAAAGATATATAATTAGCCTAACATAGATAAAGTAAACATTTATGCCGTTTACTTTTATCATGCGGCTTCTTCTAAATTACACCTGTAAGGTGTGAAATATGAAATTTCTATAATTCTTATCTGTTAATACCACTTTTAAATTTATTAAATTATAAAATCTTGATTAAAAAAAAAATGATGAAAATACTCTATCATTCATCGAAGATCATCGATGAATGGTTGGCTATTCCTTCGAATTTTCAACGATGATTTTCTTTCAAAATTCTTCGATGATCCATCAAAATTCAGTTGCCTGGGATGTAAAAGTGCAATTTTTGAAAACGCAATTTAAATAAAAAAATAGAAAAAAAAAGTTGCCAATTAGACTTAAATTTAAAGTTAGCCACCCAGTCAATTTCAAAAGACTGTAATATTAATAAAAATGTATAATTTATACATGTAACATTTTAAAATATCTGATTTTTAACTGAAATCTGAAATCTTTATTCGGTCAAGAAAAAATATTTTTTCAAAATTAAAAAAGGGGATGGTTTATTTTTTATTTTCTCACATCTAATAATTTTTTTTAAGTGGATATTTCAATTGACCGTTCCTTTATTGTAAAATTGAAAAATTAATGTTTCGGTTCCCGTTACAGTGAAATTTCATTTTTTTTCAATTTACTGGGCACCTTAACTTTTAGTTCTTACGTATACTTCTCTTTACTTACGTTTATAAAGTATAAGATCAATGCAAACATTTGTTATTGAATATTTCAATTTTATTTTACGGTTATATAACTAAAGTTCGAATTATCTTATCATTTTATTTGTATTTTTACATTTTTATTATTTTTATCTCATTATTTGAATTAAATAAAATAAAGTTTTAAAATAAAAATTTAATCTATTTTATTTGAATACGGTCTAACCCAACCGGAATCCATCGAAAACCAGTTTACCGACTTACGAGGAACTACCGATCGTATGACTCCTTTACTATTACTGGTTATTATTCTCTTGACCCTCGTATCTTAATATAAAATTTGAAACGCTTTACTTTACAGATACAATTTGAATAAGTAATCTTAAAGGTCGTAAACTACCGCTAGACACTTTAAACTCAATTAATTACCATAAAAACTTTGATGTAATTTTTTTTGAGCGTTTGGAAAAAATAAATTACTGTAAACCTAACTTTTAATTAGTCAAATTATAAAACTTTTATAATCAGCACAAATGAGCTTTTTTAGCGAAATTTTGTTTAGTCCTAGCTTGTTAATATTCTGTGATTGCAACATTAAATAATTGTATGTAAAAATTTCGCTAAAATATTATCTTGCGCTCACTCGGTTAAAATCCTACTCCTCATTTTAATTACTTGTACTTGTTCGGCTATACCTCACTCGCACTAAAGACATCGCCTGTTTTTAGGACGCCTAAAAAATTTCTTTTAAAATTTCACTCGAATTCTTTAAAAATTTGAAAGGTTACAAAAAAAATAGTACTACAAAAATTTTCTATTATTTATTAAAAAAATTAAAAAAAAATAAAAATAAATGTTTAAGCTTTCTTGTATTTAAAAAAGAATGCCTATTTATTGCCTTGTTTTGTGTTTGTTTTTTTTTCTTTAATACGACAATGACAGATACGACGAGGGAGTACATTTTTAAAAATATCGAATACTAATTAGAAAGTATCTCACAAACTATAAAATAGAGAAAGAACACAACAAAAACTAATAAATTTTTATTGAACGCCTCGTTCGATGTTTTCTCTTTTTTTTCTAAAGTTCATTTTGAGATAAATCTACAGTAAAATATCGATGTGAAAAATAACATTCGATAAATTATTTCAACACAATTGAAAATTAAAAAAAAAAAAGAGAAATACAAAACACCTTGAATTTGACCCTTAAAAACATGAAAAAAAATACTGACCTAAAACTAAATTTTAAAAAATATTGAATACTCTTTTTTAAATACCTTTTTTCTATTTTGTATAATTCGATTAATAACATATTTTTAGAATTTTTTGAAGAGTTATTCTATTATACAATTTTACATTTATCTCTAAAATGATTCTGCTTTTTTCAGTAACATCATAATTACCAGGCCAACTGAAATATTATGTAATTTAAAAAAAAAGAAAAGAATTTTTGAATCATATTTTACCTTAAACCAAATAATATTTCATATGATTCAATTTTAAAAAATATATATATACAATAGTAATAATAATTATATTTTAGTTCTTTAAAGGAATTATTTTATTAAGTAACCATGGTTGCATAACCACACACAAAAATTGAAAATTCTCTATTTTTTTATTTTTTCCTTTTGGTCAATAAACATATGTAATAATTATCGATTTATAGATAAATTATTTAAAAGCCTAAAACACTTTTGTTTTCAAAAAAAGAGTACTTGTACTTGTAAAAGATAATTATATTTTTTTGTACATTTTAAAACAATAATCTTTGGTATTTTTTTTTCTAAAATTTACAAAAAGGTGTTGTTATTTTTTAGGGTAAAAGTACTCTTTTTTGATTACAATTTTTTTTCGAAATTTTTTTTTTATTCTTAAAATAAAGATTATTTTTATGTTTGAATAAATTATTATTTTTTATGATATTAAGTTGGTTCTTTTTAGATCCTTGTATTCACCTCTCAAAATTTTTTAATTCTTATACTTTTTCCCTAAGAACGATTTAGAAATAAAGTTTTTATTTCTTATTGAATTACATGTGTTTAAAAACAATCAAAGAAAAGGATTCGTTCGAAAATCTGTTGATTAATGTTTGATAAGAAATTAAAATAATAAGTAAAATTTTAGGGTTGTTGTTTTACATCTTATTTAAATTTATTTATAGATTAAAAGATTTTGAAATCGATAAAATTATTCTAATAATTTGGAAAATTTTGAAAAATAAATCATGGATTTTTAACTGTGAATTTGCAACAATTAAAATTGATAATAGTAACACTTGTAAAAGTTATTTTTCAAATGTCAACCAAAGAGAAATTCTTGTTCATATGCTCATGCTCAAAATTTATTTCCATTTAAAACTGGTGTAATATTTTGTGTTTTAATCAAAATTTACAAACAATTTTTAAATCTTGCAATTGAAAAATAAAGCACAGCTACAAAAATAAATTTCAAAAAATAATTGACTGGTGTGCATTTGAATTAAAATTGAATTGGTGAATTCAATAGAAAATAATGTACTGCTAGAGCTTGGAAATTTGCTTTTAATATGAAATCGATATGTTAGCGTAAATTTACAAAATAACTTAAAATACCGCAGTAAATTTTTCAAATACCAAAAAGAATCAAAGTTTTAGTTTTTTGCTGATTTTTTATTTAATAAATAACTGACAAAAAACATGGTTAAACAAAGATGAATCGTGAGCGTTTTGTCGAATATAATTTTCCATTTTTTATTAAAAAAGTTCTTTCTATGCAGGAGAAAAAGAGTGATCATAATTAAAAAAAAGAGAATATTGTTTAGATTAAAAGATTTTTAAAAAATGTCCAAATTTAGTTTCCAAGCAAATATACAGTCAACTCTCGTTAATCCGAACTTTTTGGGAGTAAAAAATCATGGTTCGAGTTGATTTTGTTCGATTTAACGAACTTTATTTTAATGGAAAACTAAAATTTGGTGGTCAAAATTTTTCGTTTCAGTTCAAAAAGTTCGTCTTATCGAAGTTCGGATTAACGAGAGTTGACTGTATAATGTTTATATTAAATAAAGGCCTAATTTAAATCCATCAACCGGAACTTTTTTTTTTCAAGTCAAAATAAACTTAACAGTATCAATTTTTTTGTGATAGACAAATAAGAAAGTGTAATGGATGATAGTATACATTTAAAAAAAAAAATTAGTCTAGATTAATGTGAAGCCCTGGCTCCGCCTGATGATAGCTAAGAAGCTCTAAACGCGTCGTGGGTTCGATCATCAGTAGTTGTAGCATTTTTCTAGAAGAAACCCCAAAAAAATATCTATTAATATAAATTTACAGCATTACAGAAGAAAAAAATTTATAATTTGGTCTAGAAAAAAAGTTACATTTTGTAGTAATTTTAAGCTAAAAGAAATTAACAAAAACTTATCAAATTGATCGGAATGAACTCCACAGTCCCGTTTTACATTTTTTTATAGCAATGTCTGAAAATTTGCTTTAAAAAAAAAATCACTTTTTTCAATATGATTTTTTTAATCCAATTCGGATCATTTAAAAGTTGAAAATTTTACGTAATAATAAAAAAATTAACGAAGATAAGCTAATAAAAAAAAACAAAAAATTTTTGTTTTTTATTTCGTCACTCAGCGCTAATCATATTTTTCATAAAACAAATAAATCAGTCGCAAAACAAAAATACTATAAAAAAAAAAGCCATAAAAATGAATCCTATAAGCTAAATTAAATCGGCTGATTCTGCTGATTGGTATTTATTTTCGTTAAAATTCAAAATTTAGAAAAAAAATAAAAAGCTTTTCTTTAATGCCTTTAAACAAAAGAGAGTCATTAAAAAATCGACTAAATTATATTTTTATTTTTTTAAATACTAAAATAACGAAAATCTTAGTTTCAACTTGTATTTAATAAATATTAAAAAAAGAAAGAGTATGATGGCGTGTTGATTTAAAATTACAACAAAAATATTCTTAAAGATTTCTAAAAAGCTAAAACAAAATTGTATTGTTTTAGCTTTTTAGAACACTTTTTTTTAATAAAGTGACATTTTACCAAATAGAACCCTCTTTTTTGTAATATACAAAATTCACGAATATTATGAGAAACATGTTTGATGTAATGTTAGAGAGAAAAATCGAGAAATTATTATCGATTAAGCTTTTTAATACAAACGATAATAACTTCGATCGAATAATAATAAATAATCTTGATTCTTTTTTCTTTACTCTCTTTAATATTTATAAATTAACCTTTGAGATTATAATTTCCCCTCAACAACAACAAAATCCTACACAAATTTATCTATTCTAAATCTGCTTGAATTTTATCTTAATAATAATAATTGATTATGTAACTTAAAATAACTTTAAAAAAAATTATTTTGATTA
Organism: Brachionus calyciflorus; assembly: GCA_002922825.1. NCBI lineage: Eukaryota > Metazoa > Rotifera > Eurotatoria > Ploima > Brachionidae > Brachionus > Brachionus calyciflorus. Next base: position 205,892 of record NTPY01000875.1, read on the forward strand.
TTTGAAAACTCTTTAAATAAAAATTATGACGGTACATTTACGATCAGACTTTTGAGCAAATAAAATATGATAAAATTTTTATCATCTTTGTCCTCCTAGTTTTTTTCACTATTGTTTAATTGATTAGAAAACAAAAAAACTAGGTCTAAAATTCCAAAGCTTTTTTTTATGAAAATTTTTATTACAAAATCAGTACGATTTTTTTATTTTCTATAATGGTGTAATTCTAGAAGTTTAAAATAAGAGAAATAAATCTTTTAGGGGGCCAATGGGCTTTTTTTTTGTTTTAAAAAATATCGAAATAAAACTATTTTATTGCTAACGATATTTTGATATCTTTGTAAAACAACCAAAACCTATGTACCTGTTTGATTAGAAACCCTCTTAACGCATTAAAAATAAAATTATATTAAAAAAAAGAGAATTAAACTTTTTTTTTTATTTTTGTTGTAATTTGATTATTATGTTTTCTTTGAAAATTTAAATTATAAAATTGACTTTTTAACTCGACAAATATATGAAAATCTTAAAAGTAATAGCCTCTATAATAAAACAACAAAACAAAAAAAGAAGTTTTGTGTTGGGTTATTGGGTCTTTTAATAAATAAATGATGAAAAGACGTTATTTCAAATAAGACCAGGAATTTTTTAAAGAGTTCATATATTGATTTAATTATTATATTAAGTAAATATTTAATGTACAAATATTTGATATGAATTACATAATCATTTATTAAATTACCCAAATTCTAAAACACAAATTGTGTATTTTTAATTGACAAAAATTGTTTAAAATATTTTGTTAGGACATAAACTGAAATTGAAAATTTTAAGCAAGGGTATCAATACAACAATTCATGACTCAATTCAAAAAAAGAACTACTGTATAGTCGCGTTAATCCGAACTATTTGGGACTGTAAAAATTAAGTTCGGATTAAATTATACAAGTTAAAAAATATTAATCTTATTAGTTTAAAAACAAAACTTTTAAAATTATCTAATTCTATAAAAAAACTGGTAATAAAAATTTATTATATTTTTTTTTATGGATAAGACCTTGATTTAGATTATCAATTCTCATATCAGACAGTTTTCTAAAACTCATCAAATAAGCTTTACATTTTTAAAATCACATAAATATGCATAAAAATCAAATTTAGTACATAAATTAATTAAAGTGTAGTGTAAAAGTTAATTTTTCATTCTTTTTGTTTTACACTTTGTTCAACATTAATGATCATTAATGTTCAATTGACTGGGAAGAAATATTCATATTTCATAATGAGAATATATTTTTATTTCAAGTTGAAGTTCGAATTGAAAAAGAAAAAATTGTGTATTTTGCAGTTTCAAGAATTTTTGTGGCTTTATTTCATATTTATTCTTGACAGGCGGCAGTTGGTCCAAAATTTATTGACGAAAAAATTATGATCAGTTTTTTCAAAAACAAAACCCAACTGCGTTTTAGTAAAAGCCTATGAAAAAATAATTTTCTAAAATTTCTTAAACATCCTAGCTGACTGGAAAAAATCAATTTTTCAGATTTGAAATTTTTTTGATTTCGCCAAAATTATTTTTTCATAGAGATTTTATATTTTTTTTTATAGATTTTTCAGAATTTCAAATAAAAATGACGTTTATTTCTGAAAATATAAAAACAGAAATGAGAAACAAGGTTATTTTATGGTCCAATTTCTATTAAATTAAGCCAATTGGAACATATGGCAATTTTCAATACAAACACTCCACATTTTAATAAATTAGGAGGAAAAAAATTAATTTACTAACCTTTTTAAATTTGGCATTATTAAGCATCAAATAATTAATTTTATCATTGAAAAAAAATTTAAAATTTTTAATTAAAATTAAACATTTGTCCAATTGTTTTGCTGGAGAATTAGCCCATACGACTAAATCACTTAGATTTACTCTCAAAAATTCCATATCTTCTCGACAATACTCATTCTCCATTACAAAATTCAAAAATTTATCTACACAAAAATACTTTTTAGCCACCAACAAATTTTGACTTTTATTCTCTTTAATAATTTTTGAATTTATAAAACTCGTCTGAGTCGACACATTTATTTTTTGAATTAATAAAACATCTTTTTTAAGCCTAAATTCCGTCGCAGAATCACTTATTCTATCATTAGGAATTTTTAACTCAACTCTTTCATTTAATTCTGTATTTGTACCAATACTTTGAACAATTATATTCTCTGTATTCGTGCCGGAATTAGTGTAAAGTTTAGTCGGTTTCAATGGTGTTAGACTAGCTATTGTAAAACTAGTGACAGGCGCTGCTTTCGAGACCATTGGTGACGTACTAGTCGAAACTTGAGACAAACTACTCACTTGATTCAATGGTGTTAAATGTCCTAATTTAGTCTTAACAGCCGTATCGGACTCTTTTTTAACAATTTTAAAATTAGTTGGTTGTATTGGTTTAAAACTAAGAATTTTTTCGTCTTTTTCCACTTCATTCGGTACTTTTTTTTCCACTTCTGTCGAATCACTTTCATTTTTATCAATAGTTATATTTAAAAAACATTTTTTAGCGCTTACAGGAGTCTTTATGTTTAGATTGAATTGTGTTGATGTTTTTATTTTGCTTGGCTCTGGTGTATTAAGATTAAAATTTGGCTTAGCAAATGTTTTTTGTACAGTATTAGTCTTTTTAATTTCTAAATTATTACACAATTCATCTGCTGGTTTTAAGTCTATTAGCTTTTTTTGTTGTTTCAATTGAATACACGCTGTTAAATCGCGTAGAAATGGATCGTCTGATTTAGACGGTGTAATTTTCTTATTTGTCTCGCTCTCGTCTTCGCTTATTTTAATAGGAGTCGGTATTTCTTGTTTGAATTCGGGCGTTGGAGATTTAGAAATAGCTTCCTGTTTATTTACAAGCGGTGTTATGTCGATTTTGGGCGATATTTCCAGAGTACTAGTGAAATTTTTGGATTTTTTAAGTTTTTTTTTGGAATTTTTACGACCCAATGTTGATGTCGATGGTTGATCAAGATTCTCCGAAGAGAGTGTTGAATCATGTGGATCACTACTTCCATCACCATCACTATCCTAAAACAAACAAAGTCATAAAAAGATCCAAGAAATGTTTAATTTTTGTTCTAATTTTACTTTTTTATGAAAGAAATTCTTCAAGTATCCGGTAATGAACATTTTTTAATTTTTCATAACCCGAAAAAAAAAATTTTTTTTTTTCTATAAAAAAATTTAATTTTTTAAAGTCTCAATTTTCTTAAAAATTTAAGTGGTATATACTTAGAGAGTCTGAGATTAATGAAACAATAAGCAACACAACAACAAAAAAATTAATCTCGGACTCGAGTTTATTTAGAACGATTTCAAATAGTAAAAGAACAACAACAACAAAAAAAGAGAATAAAAAAATACCTAAACTGGAAAATTATGAATTCTTTTTTCTTATTTGGTTTTCTTATTCTCTTTTTTTTTTTATTCTATTCTTCGATTATCTGAAATCGGTCAGTAATAATCAATTTTAATGATATTCATTTAGAATAAAGATAAGATAAAAAATTCGAAAATTTTTATTTTTTTTGTTGGCTGATTTTAGTTCAAGTATTTGAAATTAATAATTTCTTTTTTCTTGTGCTGATGGTAGTTGTTATTTTTATTTATTTAGAATTATCTAATTTAATAAATGACATTTTCAGACTCATATGTTTTTGAGTTATTTATTTGTTTAAAAGTATGTTAAGAAAATAAATTTTACATTTAGTTTAATATACTAGACCTTATTCAAAGGGGGTCTTTTTAAAGTTTTTATTTAATTTAGACCTTCTTATTTTAATTAATTAATAAAAACGAAAAGAAAATATTTTTGGTGGGTTATAAAAATTTAGAGGTCTTCACTTTAAAACTAAGAAATTTACACAATAAAAAGCTTGAAGTACAAATTCAATTGAATTTTCATTTCATCACTCATTTATTTTCAGTCAATAAAAAGAAATCGGGCTTATCTGTTCAATTTTTTCATTAATGATTTAATAGAAGAGTTTTTAGATGGCAACTTTTTTTTCAATTGGAGTTTTTAGAAATTTTTTAAATGCGATGTTAATTTTTTTTGGCAATACTTTACTATGTTAAAATGAAAATTATAATAGTGTAATTTAAATAAAAAAAGTTAAAAAAACTTGCAAGATCAAAAAATGGGACTAGAATCGGCGATACTATTGTGATGACATTCTGATCAATAGTCCTTCAACTACACATTTAAAAAAACTCTTAGAAATATGTCATTTGGGACAAATTGGAAAATGAAGTTTAATCCTAAAAAAGTCAAATATACTCTCTTTTTCAGGTGATCTAAACAATTCACAATAATAGTTTCTTGTGGTTTTCATTAGGTCCTAAGAAAATTTATAGATGAGTTTATTGATAGTCGATTTCAAAAAAGTTCGGAACGAAGCTTTTATTCTCTTTACTCGCTCGGTTGGAGACCATCAGGACTTAAACCGAAAACTAATGCTTTTATTTATAAACAATATTGTCAATCAATTATTCAATACAGTGTTTCCTCGATTTGAACTTAAAATTTTTGTACTTCATAAATTTGAAAATTCTTAAAATCGAAATTCATATCAAAAAACAAGTAAATGATTCAATATAATCTATTACTGAATGGAATCTATTACTGAAAAAAAATTACTGCGGAATAATTTACTGAATCAAACTATTACTGGAAAAAAATTAAGAGTAAATTACTGAAAGAATCTATCACTGAATTGAAATTAAGGAAATTATCACCGAAGAATAAATTACTGAATAAATTATAAAACACTTTGGACACATTTTTCATATAGTGAAAACACTTTTTTGACAAAAAACTGGGAGATTAGTTAATATTTGATCAAAATAAAATTTAAGAAAACTGCTTTTCAAAGATTTAAGGTAATTAGTTCCTTGTTTTCATTATTAAAGCTTTCGTAAACTGATTAAATTTTAAAATTATTTTAAAATTAAAATTTCAAATAATCTTTATTTTATTGACAGTAATTTCTGCGGTGATCGTAAAATTCCCAGAGGGGTTCGCACCATATTGCCATACATGAAAATTATCTTTATTGGTTTAAGACCAATCTATTAGTTATTCATGTTCTAATACCCAAGACAGGTTAAGTCGGAGAGGGTATCAAGAGTAGCACTAATTAATGATAATGCAAATATGAGAATAAAAAAAGAAAGGCATTTGACTCACTTGTAATCTAAAGCTATTTATTTGTAATTCTTTTTGTTTTTTTTCTAAAAAAGTGTTTTTAAAAATTGTTCTTTAGTGTTTTATTTATTTAAAATAAATAATTTCCGTAATAAATTCAGTCAGTAAAAGTTTCTTTGTTTTTTATTTTAAAACTTCCAGGAAAAGATTCGTCCAGTAATAGATTCCTTTTTATTTTTCAGTAAAATATTCATTCAGTAATAAATTCCTTTTTATTTTTCAGTGATAAATAAAAACCGTAATATTTTCTACAGTAATATTTTACTCAGTAATAGTTTCTTTCAGTAATAAATTACGTTATACCCAAGTAAATACTGTATAATTTTCTAAAAAGTTGAATATACCGATTCATTTTAATTGCTATTTTTTAAGAAAAAAATCCTTTTATTATATTTCTCTAATCAAATTATGAAAAAAAGAGTTTTTGAAACAGAAAAAGTAAAATAAGGGCTAGTGTATTCCCTATAGATTCATACATTTATACAAGTCAATAAAAAAACCCATCGTCTAAAATAAATAAAATCTTTTATAGCCTTATAATAATCTAATCTAACTTAAAATTAATTATTAGCCTACTCCAATTGGAGCCAAAAAATATTTCAACAAAGATATTGAATTCAAGCTTAAGATTAAGTTTTATAAACCCAATGTTCGATCAATAAAAAATTATTTATGAGCTCTTGGGCTGTAGAAAATAGATATATATTTATTAGCCCAAAGCATTCAATGAATAGAATATAAATTATGAAAAGTTTTTTATTTTTCAAACTGATCTTTTTGATCTACAATTTTACTCAAAAAAGACCAGAAAATGGAAGTATATGTAGACAAAATACTGCTATTCTTTACAGAATTTATTTAAGTATTCCGATATCAAATTCAAATTCGGAAAGATCATTTTCTTCTTTAAGAAGACTAAAAACATATTTAAGAAGGACAATGCAAGAACAAAGACTTAATGATATAGCGATCTTCAGTTTCGAAATCAAAGAGAATGAAAATCAAATATTAGAAACATTTTCTTTAGTAAAAATATAAGTTCGAAACTTTGCAAAGTTCGAACTTTTTTATGAAATTAGAAAAAAAAAATTTTACCTTGAATTTTTTTTTGTTAAAACTTTATTTTGGAAACTTTTATCCTCAAAAAATTTTTTTTTCTAAGAATTTTTTTATGTTTTTTAAAAAATTACCATGAAAAATTCGAACTGATCGAACTCAGATCGAACTTTAAAAAAAGTTCAAACTTTTTTAAAGTTTCGACCCCAGTTCGAACCACTTTTTTTTCTGAAAAGTTCGAACTTTCCACACCTGTGAGAAGCTTCGACACCTCAAATGAATATGTCACACCTTGGAATTGACACGTCATTTTTTGATTTATTTTATAAACTCACTTTAATAGTTCAGCAAAAAGCCAATATTTTGTAAAACATCTTTATTTTTTTAAGTGTCACATGCTATTTCGCATCAACCTGCTTACTTAAAAGGTAAGAATGAAAATATGTGATTGGTAATAAGTCAAAAATAATTTGGAAAGCACTATTTTAATTACATAAAATAGAACATTCATTTCTTACTTAATAATAATAAATATTTATTACATAAATCTTCCATTTCTTAGGAAAATCAAATTTAAAAACTCAATAAATGTTTTAAAATGTAATTTATCGCTTAAAACCAAAACTCATTCATTCATTATTTGCTAATATTTATTAGAATAAAATAAACACTGAAGAATGTTTATTTTATTAGATAAATCATTTTGGAAAAAAAAATTTCTTTCTATTGATCAAAAATTTTTGCGGCTTAAGTACAAACCGAACGAGCACTAATTTAATTTATGCAGAATTAAAGCGAAAAAATTTAAAATAGGCCTTATTGCCTTGAAAGAAAAATTATTATAATTGAATTGTTCACTTAATTGTTTTTATTGATGATTAAGTGAGCATAAATAATAATAAAATATCTCAAAAATCTTTAAAATATAATGTTAACTTTTTACGTGAACACGTGTTCACATAACCAAAACACAACCGATTCAGACGGTTAATAACTAGAGTTTGGATTGTCTTAACATTTTATTTGTATTTATACATTTTTATCTCATTGTTTGAATTAAATAAATTAAATTTTAAAATAAAAATTAATTTTAATTTATTTAATTTAAATACGGTCGATCCCAACCGTGATCCATTGATAACCAGTATTCCCGGTTACCCACAAAGTGACCAAGAGGAACCGATCGTGTACCTAATTGACCCTTAATGGTTAGTATTGTCTCTACCCTAGTATCTTAATATAAAACTTGAAATGCTTTACTTACAGATTCAATTTAAATAAGTAATCTAATACGTTGAAAAATCCCGCTCGACACATGCAAATGTATTACAAAAAACAATGAGCCTTATACTTTTAAATGAAATAAAATTTTCTTTGCTTTATATTTAATTTCTTTCAAATTTAAAAATATTCAAAAATAAGCAAAAAGTTTTTGACATGTTAGAGTTTTTTGTTTTTTTTTGATCAATTTTTATAAAATTTAAACATATAGCCCAATGGAGCAATACACAAGATTTTATACTAGGAATCAAATTTTCTAAAATTTAAGTCAACTTTTTTAAAGAATAAAATAAAGGCAATTAAAACAAAATTCTGCTCATTTTGTTCCTTTCTTTCTTGGGCCTTTCTTCTTGAGGAAATAATTAATTTTTTTTTTTTCGAACGTTGAAAATTTTAAGACTTGTAAAAAGAAAGAAAAATAATAGCACTATAAAAATAAAATAAATCTACTTATTTCGCAATTTTTCAAAATTACGAAAGCTTTTTAAAATTATTAAAAAATTAAGTAGAAAATTTAACTTTTCTAAAATTTTGCCTTAATAAAAAAATGAATTAACTTGAGGTTTTCATAGAGAACCTTGTGAGAGTAATCAATTTTTTCTTTCAGCAAAAAAATATTATTGATATTTACAAGATTTTGATATTTTTTATTTTCTACAACTAAAAAGAACTATCCTGAACGGAATTTTTTTTCTTTACATAATTGAGATAAATAAATAAAAACAATTGTTTTTAGAATATTTGTTTAGGATTTAATAACAACTGACATTTTAAGAGCAAATCGATTAAAACCTTTTCTTGATTTTAAAAAATTCCCTAAGAAAATTTGCTAAATTTATGCTAACCGTTAACGAGTAATTGAAGTAGAAGCCTTACAAGTAATTCTATCAACAAAAATAAAAAGAAAAATTATTCTTAAACTAAAAAGTAAACAACTTGAGAAAACAACAACAAAAAAATTTAAATTTTAAATTTTTTTTAAATTAAGAAATTTCGCTTAAAGTTCGCCCAATAGGTCTGAATTAATTAAATATTGATTTAGTTTTTCTTTTTCGACTAATCAAAAAGAAAAGTTTTAGAATTGTGTAAAAAGTTGAAGCAAAACAAAAAAGTTTAATTTAAACCATCGACCTAAATAGCAATATCTAAAGCATTCTACTAAAGGAAATGCTAATAGATTTTTAGTACAATTTAAAGTTTAAATTGTAAACTTTATTTAGTTTTTTCAAGAATTAATCATAGAATCTAGTAAGTTAGAAATTATCTAAGTCTGACGTCAGTCGGATGACTAAATGTTGTTGTATGATGTACCAACAGTATTGGTAAACGTCCCACACAGGCTGATAACGGTCGGGCAGAAAGAAAAAAGCTTTACGACTGTAAATCAAAAAATCTAATTGAAAAAATTCGGCCAAAAAACTCTAGCTTATTTTACATCAAAAAATTTGGAAGAATTATTGAAAAAAAATTTTGATAAAAACAAATGAAAATTATCTAAGAAGTGTTAACAAATTTTTCAGAAAAAATATAATCAGATAAAAAACAATTCGAATCGTTTCGATCAAAATTGAACTCTTTTTGAAATTGTTCAATTCTAGGTAAGACTGCCAGTCTTAATAAAATATCAAATTGAGAACATAAACTCTTATGATGTGTAGCCCAGGACTTTTTTTGACATTCTGTCGAGCAATAAAGCGCCAATTTACACTTACTACATCTCAACAAAGTCTCTTTTTCGACACTACAATTAAAACACTGTGTATTTTTATTCGTAAACTTGGCATCTTTTGAATCCAATAGCTTCTGTGCCTCTGACTCTAAATTGTGAATATTTGATTTAAAAATAAAACAACTATTTAAATTTTCTTGTCGAATTCCAATTTGACCATCTGTAAATGTCTTTCGAACTGGATATAAAATAACTAGAGTACTTCCTAATTTTTGAAAATCACTCCATGAAAATGTCTTCGGTGTATTGCCTTTATCATGATAGAAATAAACTTTAACTGGCTCGCCAAATTGTGAATAACCAAAAATACCAGGTCGCATTAAACTAATATCACGAGCTACTTGAATTAAGAATGCAAAGTGACGCAAAGGCTCTACACGTTCTGGTTTAAAATAAATTTCAAGAGATTCAGTAGGATCTGTTATGTCATATAAAAGCTCAAATGAAGGAAATGTAATGTGATTTCTAAGAGCTTTAACCACTGAACAATCGTGTCTTCTATCAATTTGATTTAAACTGTAAAACACTTGACCACATCCATCGTCTATTCGATAGCCACAGAGACAAGATCGGGTTGGATAAGGATCACGAGCGTTTGGATCTCTAATAGCAACTGTATCACAATTAGTCATTTTTTATTAAACAAGCGGTAAATTTTAAAAATATTTGAAGATTTTTCTGAGTAGAAAAAATTATAGACAAAAAATTATTTATGAATGCATAAGTTTATTTTTTTTTGATTAAAATTCAAAATTTTACTCTGGTATTTTCTTATCTTAATTATTTGAAGTAATTTAATAAAATTATCTAGACTGAATAAAGTTAGCTTTTTACTTCTTTCTTTTAAAATTAAATTTTAATTATTAACAGACGATCAATTTTAATAAGATAATTTATTTTTTAAGCAATAAAAGATTTTGACAAAGTTTAATTTTGCTAATTCTTTACTGGAGTGAAGTTTTGACTTGAGTTATTTAATTACTTGAGTTAGTTAACTAAATAACTTTAATAATTATTAATTTTTGATTCAGTGACCTAATCAGTTATTAAATAAATAAAAATAAATTTTTTTTTGACAACCACACTTAAAGATTATTAACTACTATTATTCATAAATGTTTCATTTTAAGTTCTATAAAGTAATCAATTAACTAACTCAATGCTTTTTAAATTTATTTCAATTAAATAAATTTATTAACTCAAGTTAAAATAAAATAAATAAAAATGACTTGAATTAGTTTTTTAATAGTCTTGAGTTAAAAAAAAAGTTCATTGAGTTATTTAGTTACCGTAAAACCTTGCAAACTACCCCGGGGT
>NTPY01000875.1:216753-268275 GCA_002922825.1 Brachionus calyciflorus
TAACTCAAGTAATTAAATAACTCAAGTCAAAACTTCACTCCAGTTAATTCTTTTGTGTTAATTTTAGAATTTATGATGTATTTTTTTTGTTGATAAAATGTAAACAATTACCGAATGATTCTATTTCGATGAAATTATTCCCAAAGAAATAATTACTAAGGATTTTATTACCCAGAGGAAACTCTTAATAAATGATCAACTTAAATATCCAAATCAAAATTAAAAAAATTTTCATTTTCTACAAAACCTTACATTCTTGTTATAAAGCGCGACATTAGTCACGTATTTTTACCTTTTAGAAAAATTATTTGATGTTGCATTTAAAGTTAAGAGACAAGAACATTTTTGTCGTTTATTCTTGCAGAGTTTGAGGATAAATACCGCATTACAAACTTAAAAAAAGAATTAATATTTTTTTTAATTTATTTTTTATTAAATATTAATCATTTAGCTTCTGATGCAGCATCTAAGTATTTTTCTAAATAATTTAAAATAAATAAATGCATGCAATCCATTAGAACTCATTAATAAAAAATCCCGCTTCGAGAGGCAAAATAAAGTTTTATTACTATTACTATTTACAATTTAAATTAAAATTACTTAGCAAAAATTTTTTAAATTTCAAAATTTTTTTTTCAAATTAAATCAAAGCATTAAAATTTTTTGTGCATTTGCATAAATAAAATTGAAAATAGTAAATTGTAATAGTAATAAAACTTTATTTTGCCCTTCGAGAAACAAAAGAAATTTTTTAAAGTTTTTCAAAGTTTAAATTGCTACACTTTGTAATGTACACTTTGTGTACATTATTTGTTATTCAGGCTCTGCAAATTCTCTGCTAAAATTGAACAAAATTCACATAGCCACATTTTAGCGAAAAAAAAATTTTTTTCCAATGTAACTTCTTTTCCAGAGATGACTTAATGCTGAGTCAGTTTTAACAAGTATTCTGTTCTGGTGTTATTATGTTTTTAATAAATAGAATTTTTAGGGGTGTTCAAATCAACCACCAAGGCCTTTTTTTTAAAGTCAAAATAAACTTTACTTTTTAAATTGTCTGGTGATAGACAAATGAGAAATCAAAAAAATCTTTCCCATTTTGGTGTAGCAAAGTTGTAACATTTTGTAGCAATTTAAAGCTAAAAGAAAAGTATAAGAATAAAAAAGTTATATCAAGTTGAACGAATTGAAATCAGTCAATCTAAATGAAATTCACAGACCCATAAGTTTCTAAAGTCGATTCATTACATTTTGGCTTTTCAATAGCCTCTTTTTCATAGACTAAGCTTTTAAACTTGATACTGTCTAGTTTGACCTTAGCCATCTCAACATTTTTTTTTCAACTTTATCATCTTGAGTTGTAAAATATCTAGCTCTATGCTTTTCATAATCTTGCTCTTGTTCATCTTCGTCTTCATCGGTGTCAGTAGGATCGAGTTCGTCGACTGATTGAACAGTGTTTTGTCTAGTGCTCCTCTCTGTCTAACCAGTTGTTTGAGGTCTGATTTCTTGAAAATCATAAAATATATTTATAAATAAAAATAAATTTGGTTTATTTTTTTGTATTTTATTTGAATTTTACATACAATTTTGAATTGTTTCTATTGAAAGCAATGCAAAAACTCAAAAAAATATTTTTCAAAAAATAATTGAGTGGTGTGCAAAGAAAATCTAAAATAATTATTTTCATGAATTAATTTTATTTGTTGAAAGCAATGAGATTAAAATAGTTCAAAAATTCGTTTAATTTTTACAAAAAACTCTTTTTTATTTTCATAAAAGCAATATTTCTTTGTTTAAGCTTGATAATCTTTTACTTTGGTTCTAATCTAGACTAATTAATAAAAATGAATCAAATTACTTTTCAATGCGAAATTGTGAGTTATTTAAAGAACGATTAAATATTGTACCCTAGGAAAGGACAGTGTATTTTTGAAATACTTCTACATCATATACTCAATCTTAAACTGTATTATAAAAAGGATCTGAATTTTTTTCGATGAAAACTATGAGCAAGGCGTTTCTACTTATGAGGTATTTTCTGCTATTAGAAATTAAAAAAAAATTTAATCAAAGATTTAAAAGATTACAAAAAGAAGTTTGAGAAGCTTTGCAATTGATCCTACTAAAAAAGTTTTCATTTTTGCTATGATTACCGGTTCCATAAAATTGAAATTCAATGAGCCTGATTCAATTTTCTCAAGAATATCAAAAATCATTTGTGACAGGTTTTTTTTATAAACATTTAGTTCTTGAGATTCAAGAGTTTTAAAAATTATTTGAAAAATTTGGGGCTTGTCAACAAAGCAAATACTCACAAATCGAACATAAAATTTTTCATTTTTAAAAATATTAGCGATTGCTAAGAAATTTTAAATTAAAAATTGATCCAATGAATAATTTAATAAATATAACCAAAATTAGTCGATCAATTTTTTTTAGTTTTAAGTGTTAAAAAAATTATCAATTTTTGAAAAAAAGACGAAAGCTAGGTTTTGTTGATGACAGTTCAATTTATTTAAAATCTTTTTTTTTTTTTTTAATTTATAGAAAAAAAATTTATTTTTTTTAAATGAAAAAATTAAAAAAAACATATAAGAAATTTGAGTTTATTAGTTGATTATGATACGTAAATAGCTAGAATAAATATAAACCAAAATTAAAAAAAAAGTTTACCAAAACTTTTGTTTTTATCAAATGGTTCAGGATCTTTTAAAATTGTATTGTAAAAATCATCGATCAATTCAAAAATTTCATTATTTTTATTTTGCACACTCTCTAAAGTTTCCTTTTGATCCTCTTTTATTGTACTCAAATCTTCAAAGATTCATCCTCAATCCAACGAATTGAAGTTTTTAAAGCCATCCATTCTTAACTGATTTTTTTTAAATATAGAAAAATGAATTTAAAAGAAAAATATTTTTAGTCCTTTGAAGTAAATTTGCTTTTGTTTCATGTATAAAAAACTTCTCGAATTTTTGAAAATCAGATTTTAAAAAAAAATTTATAATTTTTAATATTGATTTTTCGATTTTGCTTGCTTGGCGAAATTTCTTTAATAAGAAATCGTTGGGTCATTAGACGAAGACAAGAAGACGATAATGATGAAAATAAAACTTTTCTTAAAGAATTAATTCGGTTAATGATTTTGATTTGATCGATAGATGTAGAAAACAAAACAAAAACATTTCTTTGCCAAAGCAAAAAAATTTAGGCTTTAAACGAAAGACCCGAATCGCCTCCACAAAGATCTTAACGGCAAAGGAACAATAATGAAATAGATAATTTCAATTCGATAATTCCAAATTTCTCTGAACAACAAAGGAATAATTCAAGGCATTCTTTTACTTCGAGTGATCTAAGGAATAATTTGGAGTCTTTGTTACAAGAGCAAACACACAGTATGGTTCGTTTAATTTCCAATTATTGGTTTTTAATATTTCCAATTATTGATAAGAAGATGGTATATTCAGTAAGTCACTTAAATAAAGGAATAGACAAAAGGTAGAAAATACCAAAAATAAAAATCTTCTTAATCCCATCATTAAATAATAAATTTTCAAAAACTAAATTCTTCAAATGAAAATTTTTATGAAAAATGTATTACAAAGAGTAAATAAAACTAAAAAAATAATTTTTTTTATTAAACACGAGCTAAAAAAAGGACCAAGAATATTTAGAAAAAAAAAAATTTAAATTCAAAAAATTTTTTTTTTTAAGTTCAAAACTAGAAATTATAAGTTTAAAAATTTTCAAATCTAGTGTTTTCATATTATTTTCTAAAATGTATCAGGTCTCAGTCTATTCAATCTTATTGCCCATATTATATCTCAAATCAAATTTTTTTTTTAGAAATATATTTTGTTCTACGATCATGATGTTTTTTAAATTTTCAAAAAATTATTGGAAATAATCAAAAAAATTATTCAAGTGAGGAAGTAAATTTTTTTTTGGTTCACTAATTCCGAGTTTCATAAAATATATAAAAATCCTTCATTTTTTCTTGACGAAATAGGTTTTTTTTTGTTTTGCTATTTTCTTTTTGTCAACGGTTTATTAGCTTATTTTTATATCGTTTATCATAATAATTTTTGAGATTTCTACAAAGTTAAAAAAAAACCGAAAGTAAGATTTTTAAACGTGTTTTTTTTTTACAGTGTTTTTTCTATGTAATTCAAAAAAGTATCCTTTTTGTCATAATGATTATACAATAAAACAATTTACTCAGCTTAGAGACTATGTAAAAGATAACAAACTTCAGGTTTACAATACACTGAAAAATGAAACAAAATTTTTTGTTACTTTTAGACGGCCAATGTACCGTACACTCTTTCATAGGACTGAACTATTATATTCTAAACGAACTTTTTACAGCACACGGTACCGCACTGAAATTACGGTAACTGCTTGTTTATCTTAACTGCTGTTTCATGTTTCAACGGGGAATAAATCAAAATAATTGACATTAAATTAGCAGTATCGTAATAGCTCTTTTTAATAAATAGCAAGTTCAAAATATCAAGGTTAGAATAGCCAGGTAAAGATTAAAAATAGCTATTAACAAAAATAGCTGCAATCAAAATAGCGTGTTCAATTTACCAGGAAAAAAGATCCACTTAAATTAATTTATTTATTTATTTGAATCGATTAAGCCTCATAGAAAAAGTAAAAAAATATATAAAAGAAAAAATACAAAACGATTAAGGGTAATGAGACGTCGGTTCGGAATAATAAATCAACTCCGATTTAAAAAAAAAAAACAAGCATAATGGGTATTGTGCATTATGTCATCCATAGTCAAATATTATCAAATAAGTCTGAGTGGATCAAAAATTAAAACTTTTAACTTTCAAAGTAGTCGTTACAATATAGCTATTACGATTTTACCTGGCTTTTCTCACCTTGATATTTCAACTTGCTATTTTGAAATAGCTATTTTTCAAAATTAATTATCAGTAGGGGTGGCCATTATACTATACTTAGTTGAAGTATACAGGTATAAGTATAAAATTTTATACTTTATATACTTCTTTTAAAAATTACTGTAATGTCTTTTAATAATGTTTTCAAGTATTTTTGGTTGAAAATTTGGCGATTTCCAAGATAATATATAGGTATAAAAAATTATACTTTATATACTTTTCCTAAAATTGCTGAATTTGATATTTTTTCAATAGGAAAACTATTTTTCTGCTATTTTTGATCGATATTCGAAAAAGTATATAAGTATATGGAATTTTACTTTTACTAGTATAAGTATAAATTTTATATACTTATACTCATTATAAGTATAAATTTTATATACTTATACTCATATACTTTTAGTAAATTTTTTAATTCTTTAAATACTTTAACAAATTACTATTTAATACACTACTTCTTTTATATTTCACTAAAAAAAATTGAAGTAAAACTGATTTTAAACAAAATATGCTAAAAGTATATGAGTATAAGTATATAAAATTTATACTTATACTGGTAAAAGTATAAATTCCATATACTTATATACGAATATCGATCAAAATAGCAGAAAAATAGCAATCTTAGGAAAAGTATATAAAGTATAATTTTTTATACTTTTATACTTTCTTGGAAATCGCCAAATTTACAACCAAAAATACTTGAAAACATTATTAAAAGACATTACAGAAATTTTTAAAGGAAGTATATAAAGTATAAAATTTTATACTTTATACCTTAAAGTAAAGGATTATGACCAGCCCTAATTATCAGCTAATTTGAAACCAGCTATTTTATAAAAAATTAACTTGCTTTTTTGACCGTGTTATTTTGAACTAGCTATTAATTACTCAGCTATTTTAATATAGATCCGTTTCAACGCTTTTTACAAATTAATATTCTTTGCGGTCATAATTTTAAAAAGGTTTTTATTTGGCATTTAGAGGAGACATTGTATCGTCATTTAAATTAAAATATTATTTTAATTTATACAACAAATAAAATGACAGTTTTTTTTTTAATTTGCTTCAAACTATTTTTCTGGCTTCGAATTCAAGAATTTTCAATGAAACTTTTGATAAAAATATTTGAATATTTTTTTAAAATTTTTAATTAGTGAAAAAAAGGGTCTTTTTTATAATGAGCAAAAATATTGTGATTTGCCAGCTCTTCAGTAGCTTCTCTTGTTGTCCTCATTCTATCTTCATTTCCATCTAAGATTTTTCTTGATGAAGGATGGTGATGAACTCTTAATTCTTTAAAATGTCGGCTTGACCAACAGGATTTGGAGGATGTAAGATCATATTAATTCTGAGAGAACATATTTCGCTGCATTCTCTGCATTGATTTTTTTTTCTGTTCTTTTCTCCCTACAAAATTGAAGCATAGGATTGTTCGAATTAATATTGTTCTCTTTTCCATTCCAAAAAAATTAAATATTTGGTTATTTGTATCAATATTATTCTTAGATAGATTATCTTTTATTTTATTTAAAGCACAGCTTATCCTGCTTAATTGTCACTGCAATCACGACGATGTGGTCAGAATGATCGATTTCGCCATGATTTTGGATTCTTAATATCAGCTCCAAAAATTGATCATGACTTGATAGACCGACGTTACAAGATTAAAATCATTTTCGATTGATTTATAATTGTAAAAACTTTTGAATCGATATCTTTCTGTTTAATGGATAATTCGAACTTAAAAATGTTTCAGTTTCAAATAGAGCGGAAGCGATTGTTGTCACAATTTTCCTTGCTTAAAAAACAAAAATTTAATTTAATTAAAATGCTGAAAACAGTTTTAATATTACAATTTTGATTAGCTAATTCTTGGCAAAAATAAATTGGTTCCACAATGTCTGAAGTAGAAGACCAATAAAAAGACAATACTCATCATCCCTTTTTATTTTTGAAAAATAAAAAATCTCGATAATTAAAAATTTTAAAAATATTATTTTTAATAAATAAAAATTTTAAAAATATTATTTTTGATAAATAAAAATTTTAAAATCTTAAAATTTTTATTTATCTTAAATAAAATTTTTTTAAAAATTTCTCCAAAAATTTTATGCTAGATTATTTTTAAAGTTATCACGGTAATTAGAAAGTCAGTATTTTCCTAAACAAAGAATACTGACGTCACTTTCATCATAATTAGCTAAGCTATAAAAGTCAATTTTTAAAAGCGAGAAAACTTTGAATCTAGTTCACACAAAATAATTACGATCACAAAAAAAATCACAAAATTTTGGTGAACTGACTTAACAAGATCACAAGCTTTTGTGAACTCAGTTCACCAAAAAAATTGCTAGCGCCAAAAATAAAATAAAAAAGATAATACCGTAAACTCGCATGTTCGACCCCGGGGTTTAAAATCGTAAATTTGGTTTTTAACCCGATGTCTAACACGAATTATATACGAAAACGTTTTTAAAAATGAAAATTATTACAAAAGACATTGTCAACTTAAAAATTTTGTTTGAGTCTTGATGTCATTTTTTTTATTTTATTTTAATTTAAAGAAAAAAAACAATAAACTGGTTCAATAGTTTATGTAAGTTACCAATTTGAGTCTGAAGCCAAGAAGCTCAAAATTTTTAAGTTGACAATGTCTTTTGTAATAATTTTCATTTTTAAAAACGTTTTCGTATATAATTTAAAAAAAATCAAATGTAAAATTTTTGTATTAAAATCGAATTTTCATTTTTAAACCAGGCATTAAATCTAAATATTAATTTTTCGAATAAAATTTAATTTATTTTTAAATTTAAAAAAAAAATTGTATTTTTTACATATTTAATACCGCATAAAAAAAGAAATTTCAGTTTTAGTACCGACTTAACAGCATTCTGTAAAAATGTCCAAAATCAGTGTTAAATGCGGGGTAAAAAAACACATTTACGATTTTTAACACCGGGGTTGTTTGGGCGAGTTTACGGTAATAACCCTCAAGGAAAGAAATAAAACTTTAGTTGTTAAATTTACAAATTGAGTTTTATTATCTTGCAGTAAATCCATTGACAACTAAAAAAAAAAATGTTTTTCAGAGATCAGATCTTCCAAATTTAAAAAAAAAAAAAATGTTGTAGTCCATATCTATGACTTCAATCATAATCAATTATAAAATCACAGAATTTATTTTCATTTATTTTTAGAAATCTTGTTTATTATTTTAAGAGATCTCATTATTATTTTTTTTATATATTAGTTAAGGCTATAAGCGGCCATTATTAAATAAAGAATTATTATTTATATTATTTCTATTTATTTATCCCTTCAGCATTTAACCTTATCGTTTTAAGGACTTATAAAGCCGAGAATAAGCTCTTTTAAAAAAAAGACTATTATAAGATTTAATTATAATTAATTCAAAAGACATTATTTCTAAATGTATAATTAAATTTAAAAGTGAAAATCAGGATTTTTACCTTTCTGAGTATTCAAATGAAAATGAACACGATTAGTTAATCATTGACAATATGAAAATTTATCAATTGCTTTTTTTTTTAATTGCTTAATTTTTCTAAAAATTTTGTAAAATCTTATTGATCAGTATTGCTGTGCTGTGTTAAAGAGTCTTACAGGATCCTATATAAAATTCTTAGAATTTCCTATTCCATTTTTTCTTATTCAACATTTCAACAGGAATTTATCAGATTTTTTACATAAGTTTTGAAAATTAAGCATCCTATATAGGGTCCTTTAGGGATCATATAGGAAATATAAAAATAAGATTTTTAAGGAAAAGAATATAGGATACTTATTTAATATACTATTTTATCCTATGAAAAATTGAAATGAAAGGATTTTCCAAGAAAATTTTAAAGAATCTTGTAAGATTCTTATAAAAATACTTTTCCTACATATTCCTATAGGATCCTATATAGGAATTATTATTTGGGTTACATCAACGAATTTCTTTAAATTTTTGCTTGCATCAATTAAATAACTATTCAATTCGGTTGGTACATGCACTTTTTAATTATACAAAAAAAATTTAAAAATTTTTTTTATGCATATAATAAAAAAATATGTATATAATAAAGTCCTTTCCTTTCCAGTGTTTAGCCTTATCCGCCTAATATTTTTTTTTTCCTATCTCAATGTACAAATTTGTCTTAGCCTTGCAAAAATGCCACAAACCATATTTTCAGTCAAATAGTGATTTAAGTTTAGTTAAATTGTTTCTATAGTTTTTACTACAGTTAATTGTGTAGACCAGAATCAAATAATCAAATAAATTTAAAAAAATTTTTGGTGTTGATTTTAATAAGGTTTTTTTAGACCGGTTTCGCCGTTAAGGATTCATCAATATTATACTTTTAAGTCCCTCTGTAATCTTAGTCTTTAATCTATACAATTCAATAAATAAACTTGAAATGAAAAGTCTTAATTCTTCTAAATTATGATTTTGAATAAAGTGTTTATATAAGATTTTTTACAATTGACTAGAAAATTTCTTTACTTAGTTGTATTTAAAATTATTAAGTTATGATACAATATTTTATTCTATACAGGTGTTCTTGAATTCTTATTGAAATTTTTCTTGAAGCTTCTCCTATAAATATTACATTTTTTTTATTAATTTTTCAAATAATCAACGATTGTAATTTATTTTTAAGATGACTAAGGAAATTTTTTTCTTCAAAATCAAGTTTCCTTTTATTCAATTTTATTCATTTTAAAATTAGAATTACCTGGCAAATCCTGGTTACATATTCCTCCTTAAAAAAATAGGTGACCAGTCTTGGTCACTTATTACGATTTGTGAAGACCTAGTTGGTCAAAAGTCAAAGTTAAGTAAACACTTTACTAAGATTCATTTTTAATAATAGTTTTGACTGAACTTTACTTTGAGTACCAAAGAAAACTAAAGTCAAGTAATGATTTGACTTTAAACAAAAAATTTATATTTTGGAATTCTTCGTTGTTTATTAGTAATTTTAATTTCAAAAATAAAATTTCAAAACATTAATTAATGCTACATTAAGTCTAATTTCAGAAGGAAATATTCAATAATTTGTTTATTATTTTCATTAAAAAATTAAAAATTAAAATTAAAAAAAATTATTTTTTCTTTTTTTTAATTTTGTTGTTCTTTTTTGGAAAAGACAAGCTGAAATTGATAATCTAGAAATAATTTAATTAGATTTGGGCGTGAATTAAGAAGAAGCTTCTAATCGAGAACAAAAATCGAGAATTTCTGAGGAAGAATAGAGAGCGAACTGTTAAAATATTTACGATGAGAAAATAAAATAAAATATAAAAATTATTTTATTTTACTTAAGAAATATTAATTTATTTCAACAACTCTTCCAATCTTGGTGATTAGGAGGTCTACACTCATTTGGACATTCAAAAAAATTAATATTTGTCTCATTACACCAGCCTACACGTCCAACAAAACAATCACCTTTTCTTTCCGTAGGAAAGGGTTTTGAATTCGGATATTTTTTACATAAATAACTATCGTGAACTGTTGATTTCAAATTGATCTTATCATAGACATGATGAGACAAAAAATATTGATCATGTCCTCTTGAGCTCTTACCACCAGGATTATATTTTTGACTAAGTTTTTTATCGATTATTATATTGTAAACTTCATTCGATAATTTTCTGTCTTGATTAGTCTTAAGACCCCACATTCCACCAAGAATATGTGTACCATGTTGTGGATGATCTAAATAATAAAACTATTAAAGTTAAAAATAATTATTAAAATATTTTTTATTATTAACTAAAAATAGCTACTAGAAACTAATCATGTTTATGTTTTTAAAACTAATTAAAAAAAACAGTTTAAAAGAGCTAAAATATATTAGAATGCAAGTTGAAAATTTAAAGTTAATCTTACTTTTCTTACTGATGTTATAAAATTAAATTTGCGCAACATAGCTTTTCTTTGAATTTTAAAAAAAGTAAAATTTTGATTTTTTAAGTAAAATATTTTTTGAACTAAGCGTCATCTTAAGGGGCTGTGAAGTTCATGTCAATTCGCTCATTTCAATTCGCTATTTTTTCTTTAACTTTTTTTCCAAACATTAAAAATTAGTTCTGCAAAATGTTACAATACGTAGCAAATTTGCTACATAAATTTTCTTACTGTGCTAAATCTCTGCAAAATTTGTGCAAATACATATACTGAGTTTTTAATAATTTTTTTCTGCATTTTGGGTGCACACATTTTGCAGATTACTAATGGGAATGTAGCAAATTTGCTACATCTTGTAACATTTTGCAGAACTATTTTTTAATGTTTCGAAAAAAAGTTATAGAAAAAATAGCGAATTGAAATGAGCGAATTGACATGAACTTCACAGCCCCCATCTTAATCAGTTTTTTCCGCTCTTTTAAATAAGCTATTAAACATAAAACAAATCTGCAATGAAAAAAATATGCAACTAGATGCAATCTCATAAGAGAATCTGCCCCAAAATCTCTGCATTCTTCAAAAAAAGAATAAAAATAAAATTTAAAAAAAATATTTTTTGAAAAGCATTATTTTAATTTTCCAGGTAGCAAAAGGTTTTAAGAACCAAATTATCCTTAAAAATTCAAAAGTAAACTTAATTGCTTTAATTCATTATAAAGAAAATTCAGTTTTGATTCAAATTGTTTTTTTAATTTTTTATTCAACTTTGATTATTTTTTTACTGTTTTTTGTACCAAAATTCACAAAAATACCCAACTTCACAGGCTCATTTTTTTTATTCTACAGTACAGTCCAAAAAAACTGTTTCAACACAACACGTGAACATTTTAAAACATGTTTTGGAATAATGTCCAAACGATTCAAATAAAACATTTTGTTTAAACATTTTTTCATTAATTAACAGAAACAATTTATTTATTGAATAAATTTATTAATCTTTAAAAATATTATGCTCGTAATTAGCTGATTGAGATCTTCAAGGTTATAAAAAGCCTTACAATTTATTTTATTTATTTACAAAAAATAACCGTTAGGTCAGCTGCTTGAAGGTTTAGCGCCCTTCTTTCAGTAATTATAGCCGTACAATTTTAGGATGAAAAAGATAGTTAATCTTATATTTTTAGTGTGTAATTTTTTAAACCGTCTTAAATAGTTAAATTTTTTTCGGCTGGAAAAAAAGTCCCGAGTGATCGATTTGAACACAGGTTAAACAGATTCTATAAAAGACAGTATTAGAAAATTTACACTGTTTTTTTATAAATTTAACGTCAACCGTGAACCATAACTTTTGACCGTAACCGTAACCATATCTCAAACATCTTAAAATTGAAAATTAAGTATAATTAACACTGGTTACGGTAACGGTCAAAACTTACGGTTTACGTTGCATTTAAATAAGAACCGCTGTAGAAAAACTCAAAAAAATTAATCAAAAAATTTTTAAGAAATAAAAATTTGAAATAATAAGCGATTTTTTTTGAAATACTAAATTTTGAAGACTTTTTTTTTAAAACAAATCTCTAACAAGAAAAAAATTAATTTTGTTTTCTATATAGTCACACAGTTTCTAAAAAAGAAACCGTTCATTAAAACATTATAAGTTTTAAGTTATGGTGTTTTAATTTATAACACCATTTTAATAAGAACAAAATACTTGTTAAATCAAACTAACTCAGAGTAAAGTCTGTCCTGGAAAAAAGTTCCATTGGAAAAAAATTTTTATTGTTTGATGTAGCAAAAATTTTACAAATTGTTGGAATTTATTTTTCTAAGAAAATTTATTCCTTAAAAAAAGAGCACTTAGAATGCTGAATTGAAATGAGTGAATATAAATAAACTTCACAGCGCCTCTTTTTCATCCTTTTTTTGTTTAGTAAATGTTTTTATGTAAACTGCAAAAAGTTACTTATTTAAAAAAAAAATAAAAATCACACCTCTCATTATATGCCCTATATTATCTGAATTAAGCCATTCTTGAACCGAGTCATATTCTCTCTGTAAAATCATGGAATCCGAATCTCTACTATGAAATAAATCAACAAAAGTATCTCCAATAGGTAGAAACCTCCATTCCATTGAGTGAATATAATTTAAATTTAAAACTTGATTAAAATTATCTAAGCTTAGAGGTAGTTTATGAATATTACAAAAATCAATATGCGGATTTGCACATTCAAGTTGACAAATAATAGACTTATTTATAGAATCATCATGATAAATGCGCATCACATGATCAGGATAAAATTTTTTAACCATTTCGGAAGTATGTGAAATAAGTTTATAGTATCTATCATTGGTACCATATAAACTATAAGCAACAACTTTTTGATTTAGACCTCGTTTAAGTGACTTGTATAGGTCACAAGTTAGAGTCAAATTTTTTGAATTAAAATTGTATCGCTTATCACCAAATAGAACCTCATAATTATTTTCATTTAAATTTCCCAAATATAATGATCTATCTGCAAAACATTCACATAATTCATGTTTGAGAACTTTTTGAATATATGAATAATTTTCAAAGCTTATAAAATAAAATTTATTAATCATATAAATCAATGTAAAAATGATCAAAATGATTTTAAAATTAAACTTTCTTTGAATCAACATAAAGGCTAATTTTTTTTTATTTCCTTATTTATAATTAATAACATTGAATAAATTGTGTTGAAAAAAATAATTATCTAAAAAATAATAAAAATTTAAAAAAAAAAAAATTTTTTTAGCTTCTCAAAATTTGATTTACCTTTAAATTTTATTGATATTTTTTGAAAATTAATATTTCAAATTATATTCAGACTTGGTAAATTTGAAAAACACCTGCTAAAAAAACTGCTTTATTAAAAGAAAATCGACTATAAGCTTCTTAAATATTTATCTTTAAAAAAGAAATTAAAATAAAACAACTAAATTTTTGATAAAGTTAAATATTTTCTGAACAAAAAGGTAAAATTTCCAATTCTTTAAAAATTTTTTAAAGTTTCTTTAAATTTTTTATGGAATGATTTCATGATCCAAAATTCATTTCTAAGGTCTGTCTAATTTTTTATCTCAAAGAATTCATTCTTACTTTTAATTAATCTTAAAAAAAATATTTGCACACTGGGAAGTATGCAAATAAATGTGATTTTTTCTTGTTACGTAAGCTTTTTTTTAATGAAAACTGACTAAAACTAAGTTTGTTTTTTTACAAAAATATAAATCTAAATATAGACATCCTCGCTGTATATTATCATCATATATTTATCCAGGAAATTTTCTAAATCGTTTTTCAATTGAGGAATAAAATTTAAAGATACTCATATTAATGAGGTGCACATTCTTAATCAAAGTATTTTTCAATTGTATGCCAAAAAATGCAAAATTTTTTATTTAAAAATAAATGAAATTTTGTGTTCAATTTAAAAAAAGCTGAAAATTTTGCAGATGTTGCAGGTTTATATTATTTTCTTTGACCATAAAGCTTAAAATACCAAATATACGCTTGAGCGTTAGCTTAGGAAAAAAAAAATGAAATATTATATAAGGTTTTTCAACTAGGAGAATTTCTGTCGAAACTGTGTAAAAAATATTAGAAAAATAAAACAAGAATGTTGGATTTTATCCGGTGTTTAAGCTTAGTTTTGAGGTTTCTTCCTGGATTATTTATCGAAGTATTTTTTTTTAACTGATAAAAACTGGAAATAAATAAAAATTTGATTTATTACATTAAAAAAAAATAAAATAAAATTGAGCTTTACTCCGGATCTAAAAGGACAAGATTTTTTATTATTTTTTTATTATTTGCTTAAGCGTATGTTTTTGCATAGTCTGAACTTATCTTCCATATTTGTAAAATAAAAACGAATATTCGAATTTTTATCTCAATAGAAAAGTGAATAATGTCAAATATTTGGTAAAAAAATTAAAATTTTACCGTAATACCTTGCAAACAAATGTATGCAATAGAAATTAAAATTTTAAGAATAAATGCCCCCAAAAAAAGCTATTTTTAAAGCGATTGAGAACACTTAAAAATAAATATCCTGTCGATTAGGTTTTCTATTAAATTTAGCTATTATTTAATAGAGAACCTAATTTAGTTAGAAATGTATTATTTTTTAAAGTTTTTCAAGGGTAATTTAGTACCCACATTTTAACTAACAAAGGAAACTGTCAGCAACAAATAAAAACCCTTTCCTCTATTTAAAAAATTTAAGAAAAAAAAATCAATTTTAGCACAAAATAAACTTTTTTCGTTCAAAATTTTAAGAAGCAAAAAAGAATTGTATGTATAATTTTGAAATATTTTTAACTGTAACTTTCAGAATTCATTTTCAAGGTTTTTTTTATTTAGTGTTGGCGACTGGCCAAGCGGTCGCCTGGTCTGACATTGGCCTAGTTTTATTTATATATTTCAAAGAATCTCAATGGATTTAGTCTCATTTTTAATTATTTATGTTCTAAGCAAATTGCAAATTTAATCAATTAGTAAATTTATTAAGACGAATTAGAAATTTATAATTCATCTATGAAAATTGCCAATATTTTTTTCAAGAACTTAGAAATTTAAATCCAAGTTTTCAGCCAATTTGAATTCAATCGAGGAACTTCTCTTAAGCTAATTATTTGGCAGATACACTTTTAGTTTGAATCCATTAAGCCTACAAGAAATTCCAAATCACAGACTCTAAAATATTCATTTAAGATAGCAAACTTGAATAAGATTTCATGAAAAATATCATATAGTCTAGTCTTTTTTGAAATAATAGCTGGTATTCTTTGAAATCAAAAGCACCTCGATCTTTAATCATCATAAGGGCCGTTACCTTTTTATCTCAGTCGAATTCAACTGCCCTTTTATTTCTTTTTTTTAGAATCAAATTAGAACTATTAATATTTATTTACAATTTTATTAGCTTTTTTTCCAATTCGCAATTTTATTTAGTCGATTTGTAAATTGATTAAATTGGCAATCTGCTTAGAACATTTATAACCTTTTCAATAAATAAAAATTATATCCAAAGTTTAATAATATAAGAAGCAGAAATTCATTATCAATTTTATTTTTCTATTCATTTAAATTATCTAGAATTTTATTTTTTAATAAACCAAACCTTAACTTAGCCTGATCTAAAATGACTCAATTTCTTTTTGTTCTTCCATTAAAATCAATTTTTACAATTGATCCTGAAAATAAAATTAGATTTTTTTTAGAGCAAATTAAAACTTTAGCTCATTTTTACATTTTCATTTTTGCTCAAAAAATTTAAGTACGCAATTACTTGCATGCTGTTTTTTTAAGGGACTGTAAGACAAATATATTTGGAGATTAGAGACGACGGTAAACGAGACGATAGGTCACCAACTCAAATTTTGATTAAGTTAACTTTTTTTTTTATTTGAGCTATGTTTTAGAGCTCTTTACAGGAAAAAGTATCCTTGGTCTTCTAATTTTTTTTCTGCATTTAAAAATATTCTTTAATAAAAAAGAAAATATTAATAGTAAAAAAAATTTGAAAATTTTTGAAGAAGTACGAAAATATATGAAAATTTTTGAAAGAATTTGAAGAAAAATGAAAATATTTCAAGACATTTGAATCTTAAGAACCTTAAGACGCTCTTAACCTTCATGAAGGTTCATAAATAATTATTCATTAATAATCATTCTTGCATACTGTCTAATGATTAGACAATATGCAAGAATGATTTTTTTAAGAATGCTTCTACGGAAGCTAATACAATTTTTAACAAAATAAACACACAAAGAAAGTTTTTTACAAAAAGTATAAAAAGTATCGTCGCAATACTGAGATACTTTTTCGAAATTTTCGTTCGAAATACTTAAGAAACTTTAATAAAAATAAACCGGTAAAAATTTTTGAAAACTAAATCAATTAATTTTTAAATTTTCACTTTAATTTCTAAAAGTTTAAAAATTATTTATTACATGATTATTTGAAATTTTAATACAAATATTTTTTATCCAAATGCTTTTCATTAAAAAAAAAAATCGATATTCTTTTTTTTTGATTTTTGAAAATGAAAATAAATTGGTCTAAACAATCACTTCGTGACTTTTTTTGTGTATTATTACATCAAGATTTTAAGCTTAAACTTAATTTTGAAAAATATTTAATAATTAAATATTTGCTTTTTTTTGGTTTGTCACTTCTTATTGAGTGAATCAATACAAAGGTTTCTAAGATTTGATGTTTATTATTGGTTGAAAAAAGAAATTTTACTTATTATTAGTAATATTTGTTTTAAAAATCAAAATAATTTGATAAAAATGCAAAGAAAATTGTACAAATTAAATTTTGAAACTTACGGAAAATTCAACATTCAACACTATTGTAAATTTTATTGAAAACAACAAAAAAAACGAAAAAGAAAATTTATTCTTACAAAATATTTAAAAATTATATGTTTTAATTGATAAAAAAAATATTTTGCAAGAAGGTCGACGCATTTAATTTAACTTTGCCACACCACTTCATCTTCTTTAGCCGAATTTCACATTCAACTTATGATTGAAAATGGAAACTTTTTTTTAGGTTTCTAGAAAAATGTTACAACCGCCAAAGATCGAGTTTTTTATCTCTCAACAGGCTGATATACGATCCACTTCACCACGGCTTCACATTAAATTATACAATTTTTAAATGTAACTATCATGCATTACAAAAGAACTGCTTAAAAATTCAAAACTGAACATTTAAATACTAATACTGTACCAGTAAGCAAAATAAAGTTTTATTGCTACAGTCAACTCTCGTTACTCCAAACTTTTTGGGAGTATAAAATCATGGTTCGAATTAATTTTGTTCGATTTAAAGAACTGTATTTTTATTGAAAAGTAAAATCTGGTTGTCAAAATTTCTCATTTAAGTTCCAAAAGTTCGTCTTTTCGGAGTTCGGATTAACGAGAGTTGACTGTATTACAATTTAAATAAAAATTACTCTGTTAAATATTTTAAATTTCATGATTGTCTTTTCAAATTAAATTAAATCGTGAAATTTTTTTTAGTGAATCTGTAAAAAAAAGTTTAATAATAAGTTGTAGTAGTAATAAAAGTTTATTTTGCTTACTGGTACAGGCTGAAAGAATACTGGTATTTACCGAATATTGCTTTCCAAAGTAGTGATCTTTGGAAAAATAAATCTGAATCAAATTTAAGAGAGTGATCTATTTAAAAAATCAAATCATGAGGGTATGTGCTTTAGAACAAAATCAAACTGATAAAAATTAGATTTTATTTTAACTTTTCTAAAGCTTTTATTTTTTGTAAATTAACAATTTTCCCAGTCGAGATGATTCGGTGGCCTACACTCTTTTGGACATCGGCCATAATCAACTCTGCTTTCATTACAAAAACCGGTTCGCCCTACAAAACAATCACCAATTCTCTTTGAAGGAAAAGGTCTTGAATTAGGATATCTTTTGCATAAATAACTATCATGAACCGTAGATTTCATATTAATTCTGTGATAAACATGATGTGATAAAAAGTGTTGATCGTATCCTTTACGACTATTACCATTGGGTTTATATTTTACACTTAAATTTTTGTCAATCACTAAATCATAAATTTCTTTTGCTAGTTTTCGATCTTTAAAATTTTTAAAACTCCACATACCACCCAATATATGTGTTCCATGTTGATTATTATCTTTTAAAAAATATTTAATTAGTTTTATATAAGAGCAATTATAACATGATCTTTCAAGTTGCTGATTTGATAATCGGATTGTAGGTAATTTTCTGTAAAAATAAGGAAATAACTACGCGGTGTAACTATGTTAGATTAAAAATGAATTTTACGCTATTACCTTCCTTTTAATGTAAACTTATACCCAAACATCGCCATATAGTTACACCAACTATTAAGCTAAAACTATTTTAAAAAAATGCCCTCTATGCGGTTAGTATTACATGCAATTATACCAAAACAACCGCAAATATTACATGTAATTATGAACAAGCGTTTATCGGAATCTAAAAAAAAACATATTTGATCTAATCATTACTATTTTAATAATATAAAATAGAAATTATTCATATTTTTTGTAAAAAAATGAGAAATCGTCATCTTTATCTATCAATTATTATGTCTTATTGACCACCCATTATCAACTTTTAGATACAAAAATACTTATTTAACTTTTAGAAATTTGTTCCCAAATTCAACTTGATTTTTATAATTCATTATTTTTTTTTTAATTTAATTTTTAGGCAAAATAAAGTTTTATTACTATTACAGTTTACTATTTTCAATTTTATTTTTTCAAATGCACAAAAAAATTTCATGATTTGATTTGATTTGAAAAAAAAATTTTAAAATTTGAAAAATTTTTGCAAAGTAATTTTAATTTAAATTGTAAATAGTAATAGTAATCAAACTTTATTTTGCCAATTTTTAGCAGTAGAAGCAGCATTTTGACATTATTTGGTATTTATTGGATAAAAAGCGAAAAGTGTGGCAAGTTAAAATTTTTTGATTTTTGATTTTTTTGATTTTTTTTTGATTTTTGCATTTTTTTTTATTTATCACGTGATTCAAAAAAATTTAATGTAAAGTATTATTATTAATTTTTTTAAATACGCAATATGCATGCAGTTATATTTTTTTTTGCAAAAAAAAAAAACAAAAATAAAAAAAAACAAAAAATTTTAACTTGCCGAAAAGTGTAGTAAATCTAATTTTAAAAGAATTTGTGAATAGGCTTTTTTTATAATGAAATTTATAAAAATATATTTCAATGTGAAAAAAATAAAAAATCAAAAAACTCTAACATCCCGTATAAAATTAAGTTTGTTTCCATTTTCGATCCTCATTTTATTTAATCTAAATCAGAACTGTAGAATATATAATTTAGAAGGATTACCTCTCATTATATGGCCTATATTATCTGAACTAAGCCATTCTTGAACTGAATCTACTTCTCGCCGAATAAGCATTGAGTCCAAATCTCGACTCATAAAATAATCAACAAAAGTATCTCCGATTGGAAGAAATCGCCACATCATTGAATGAATATAATTTAAATTTAAAACTTGATCAAATTTATCTAAGCTTAGAGGCAGCTTATGAATATTACAAAAATCTATATGTGAATTTGTACATTCAAGTTCACAAATTATGGAATTATTTATAGAGTCGTCATGATAAATACGCATCACATGACCGGGATAAAACTCTTTTACTTTTTGAGTTAAATTCGAAATTACTTTATAATAACGTAAATTTTTACCATAAAGACTGTAAGAAATTACTTTTTGTTTAGGACCACGTTTAAGAACTTTATACAAATCACATGCTAAAGAAATTCTATTCAAATCTATTGAATAACTTTGACCATCATAATCAATAATTTTTTCAAATTGATTATTTGTGCTTTTGATTGAAATTATTTTCTCTTTAAAACAAATACACTCATGACTTAGAATTTTATGAATTCTCTCATTTCTTGAAATTTCACGAAATTTAAAAGTTAGAATTATTATTAAAAATATAATTATACATTTCTTAGTAGTTAAAAACTTTGCGAACTTGGCAAACATGCTTACAAAATTTTAAGAAATCAATTTTTTAAAAATTTTATATTTATTCTATTTGATTTCTCTAAAAATAGATTTTATTGACAAAAAATTTTTGATTTCTAAAAAATAAAGAAATTGATTTCTAGAATTACTTTATAAATCTTTTTTTTTTATTACTTTAAGATTAAGCTTAATTTTGAAAATATTTAATAACTAAATATTTGTCTCTTTCTTTTCTTTGATTTCATACTTTATAGTGAATAAATCAATATCAAGGTTATTTAGACCAAATGTTTGCAGTTTATTCGCAGATGAACATAAGAAGTGTATCTTAATTTTTTCAAGCAAAAAACAGCAAATTTAAATTTTTGCCTAAAAAGACTTAGACTTATTTCTTTTGTAACATCCAAAGAAAAGAAATCAAATAGTAAAATGTTGTTAATTTTAAACAAATATTTTATAAAAATTTTCAATACTTTTTTTCTCAAATCTAGTTATTTTGAAAATTCCGGTACGATATATGATAGACGTCACGTTACGAAATAAACAAACTGTTTCGCAATTAGACATAATATGATGAAATTATGTTTGTGGCTAATTATCCCATCTATAAATCGGCATGTTAAAGTTTTTTGTCAATTTTCTTTTTTTCAATTTTTTGACAAACAAAAATCGCTCTGCAAAACACTTAAAAAGACTTTTGGTGGCAAAAAAATGTTGCATAGTGAAGCAAAATTTGCTGCAACTGTTGGCAACGTCTGCAAAAAATTGTGCAATTTTAATTGCGTATTTAAATTAGACTTTTTTCAATGGTGTGCAAATTTGCAGAAAAAACATTTTTATTGCAAAATTTCAGAAATCTCTGAATTCTGTGCAAATTTGCACACCATTGAAAAAAGTCTAATTTAAATACGCAATTAAAATTGCACAATTTTTTGCAGACGTTGCCAACAGTTGCAGCAAATTTTGCTTCACTATGCAACATTTTTTTGCCACCAAAAGTCTTTTTAAGTGTTTTGCAGAGCGATTTTTGTTTGTCAAAAAGTTGAAAAAAAGAAAATTGACAAAAAACTTTAACATGCCCTATAAATCATGTTTTAGTTTGTTATAATCGTTAAAATAACCTTTGAATTTTAAATTTATTGAGGTTTTATCATCTTATTAATACTTCATAATTATTATGTATTTGCTTAAAAATTTTGGATCCTTGAAAAAAGCGCACACCCACCCGATTTACGATAAACAGCTCATCCTGGTGCGGTTTCCGTATTTTTCAATATTTTCACATTAAATATGAATTTTTTTACATTAAATATTTTTTAACACAAGAAGGCCCGTTTTTTTTTACCCTCAAGGACCAAACGGATTTTTTCAATCCTTAAATATTTTATACAGTTTCATGAATAAAATATTTTATGAAATTAGTTATTTTCACTTATTTATGTTATTAATAAATTTTGAAAGCTATTTTTGATAATTTCTCCTCAATACTTTCGTCATTGAACGGATTTAAAAATTAAGTTTGTTTGGAAACAAATAAATAATTATTAAAATACTGAGCATTGTGAAATTCAGTTCAAAAAGTTCAGTTCAATTTTGAAAAATCGAAATAATTTTTTTGGCGTTGTTCTCATAATCGCTCTGCTTATGTAACAAAGTGAAACAAACTATGTTACATAATTGGACAACTTCTGCAAAAACTGTGCAGATTCTCTGCAAAATTCACACCATTGAAAAAGATTTTGATAACTGCGCAATTAGTTTGCAGAGTATTTTGCAGAGTCGGCCCAGTGGTGTAACATAGTTTGTTACACTTTGTTACATAAGCAGAGCGATTATGAGAACAACGCCAAAAAAATTATTTCGATTTTTCAAAATTGAACTGAACTTTTTGAACTGAATTTCACAATGCTAAAATACTGGTCAAATTTTTTTAATTGATTTTTTTACTTTGGCCACGGCGATTATGAAAAGCTGGCGCCGGCCCTGTTATAAAGAATTTTAGATTTTATAATTTTAATAGAAGTAAAAAACTTATATTTTCTATAAACTTATATTATAAGTTCAAAGTGTTATTATATCGTAACTGTTAAAATAAAACTCTGGGTTCAAAAAACCCGTTTGATCCTTTGGGTATAATTTTTTATTTTTCCGGAAAAAGTTTATATAAATAATCAAATTTATATTTTTTATAAAAGGTTTCCTAATGTTAGATGGATGAGGTTGAAAAAAACATAAAAAAAGTGAATAAAACATAAATGGATTTTCACTGAAAATTACAATTTTAAAAATGTTAATAAAACATAAACAGTTTTTGGCCCTAAAATTTCATTAAAAAATTTTTATGTTTTCTTCAACCTCATCCATGTTAGATCAACAATTTTTTTTTCGCGAAATAGATAACTTAATAGGACAAAATAACCCGCCGGGCCTCGAGTGTTAAAAAACATTGATAAATAATTTTTAATAAATAATAACTTTTTAATAATTAGGATTTGTCTTAAAAAAATAAGTGATGTAATATTCTTCTGGATGAAATAAATAATTTTTTTCAAAAAATAATGGCGCTGTTTATTTTTTACCAAAACTCAAAAAAAAACCATTATTCTTTTGATAAAAAAGGAAATAAAAAAAAACGAAAGTATAATCAAGCAATCAACTAAATTCGTAAAAACGTTTTTTTTAATTTTTCACATTAGACAGAAATTTATTCGTGATAAAGGTAATATTATAATACATCAATTTTATTACGGGAAAATAGTTAAATTTTACAACCTTATAACAATTGGAAAAATCAATATTTCAATTTAAACTTACTAAATTCTACTACTTAAAGAGAAATTCGACTCAAAATATTTTCGTAAAAGCTAAATTATCACGCCTTACAATCGAATGAGATCATACCACATCATACCACATCATATTTGATAAATCACTATAAATAAATACGCTCCTAAGTTTAGATAAATAAAATTTTTGAATACTTGTCTAATTTCCTGATTAACTACTCAATCAAAATTAAGAATTAACACTCTAAAAAAATTAAAAAAAAAATTAAAAGATCCTTTGAATTTAAAAGTTCCTGCAACATAGACCTTCAGATTATTCTTAATATTTTGAAAATTACAAAAACTAAATACGCTTTTAGTTGAGATAAGTAAAATTTTTACACTATTTAGATCAAAATATTTTGTTTTGATTCACCTTCATTGAAAAAATAACATTCAAATTTTTTCACAAAGTTTGTTAAAAAAAACATTTGAAATATTTTGAAACATCGCTCTTTTTTAATAAAATTGCAAAGTTGTAGGTAAAATTGTTATAGAACACAAAAGATTAAACCATATGTTTTTTAACTTAATTTTTGTAATAAAACTAAAAATTTAATCAATTTTAAATTACAGAATTAAATTTTTATTTTGAAATTCCAATTGTATTAATTAACTTGCAATTTTAAGAATATATTAAGCTGTAAAAAATAATTTGTTTATTAATTTCAATTCAAAAATTAAATTAACTGTTTAAATTAAACTGCTTATTAAAAGGTTAATTTATAATTTTTATTATTGTCTTTATGAATTTTGTCGTCAATACACAAAATTTTAGAAAATTTTTTCGGTACTATTTTTTACATTAATATGTTCCTAAAATTGCAAGTTAATTAAACCAATTGGAATTTCAAAATAAAAATTTATTTCTTTAATTTTACGAATTTGCATGAATTTAAATGACGAATTGAAATTTACTGTACAGAACCCTATAGTCAAAAAAAAAATTATTTTGCATTTAATAAAACTTCCTATTACGGTCTTTTAATTCATTTTTGAGAGAGAAAGACGTACTCACTCTATTGTTGTAATCATAGCAGTTTAAAGATTTATGAATTTATTTATAAATTTGACCATTTGTCATTATTTTTAATTAAATAAATAATTAAAATAAAATTTAAAAATTTTATAGTGGTTTTCGGTCCAAGCGCTTTAATAACGCATCTTTCAAGAATAAAAATGACACCAAAAAGCCTTGAATATTTCGTTTTTTCATTCTATGTTTTTTTCTAGATTTTGTCCTGTCTATATTTAGTCTTTCTATATTTTTATAAATTTCTATAATTTGTCTTCCTCCCGAAAAATAACTTCAAATCGAAATAATGGTCATATATTTATTCTTTGTTTAAGCAGAGTATGTAAAATACATATAAAAAAATTTCGATTTGATAAATAATATATATTTTCAAACTTTTTTCTAATATTATCAAAGTTTTTAGGTTTACTTCTTTTTTTATTAAATTGAGTTTTTAATTTTATCAGTCTAAAAACAATATGAAATAATGAGATTGGAGGTTATTGACTCTAAAATTTTAATTTTATAAGGTTATCAATGTTTCTTCCAATTTAGATAACAAAAAAAATTATCTCTTTTAATAAAATTATTTCAAAAAATATAAATAAACCAATTAATTTGTTTTTATAAATTTTTATCGTGAAACATGATGTGGTACCCAAGGAAAAATTTTTCCGAAAATAAAACAATTGCGAAATTTTAATTTCGAAAAAAAAGAATAATTTTTGGTTAATTTTTACGAGTCAATTTCGGAATTTTTTTAAGATTTAATTCGAAATTTTTTCATAAATCTTTTAAAGATAAATTCGTAGTTTACTGTTATTTTTTATTTTCAAATAAAAGCTCAATAGTTTTTATATAAAATTATTTATTGATAAAAATTTGAATTTTTGAAAAGAAAATACAAAATAACTAATTAAATTTTTGGATTGATTTCAATTAATTTCTTTAACTAAATACAAGAAATACAAAAATAAAAAAGCGGTTAAAATTTTATAAAAAAATAATTTATTCATCTTCAGAATTATCAGCATATATTTCCTGTTCTGACTCTATGTTTGAAAGTTCTTCATATTGTTTATTCGAAATTATGCCTTTACTTATCATAAAATTACGTCCTTTCGTACACATTTCTCTCGTGGCAAGGTTTAACTCAGTCTTTCTAAGCTTAATATCTTTTGTTGCCAGAAATTCTAAAAGTAATTTATTAGAAATGAAAAAATTACAAAATTTATAAAATTTTTACCTCTAGCTGCATTTATAATGTTTGAATAATTGTTTCTCATAAATTCAGCATTATTAGATCCCCAAATGGTCAAGTCAGGTAGAAGTGCCAAAAGTAATTCCTTGAAAATCACATTTTTACTTTTTTTTACTTCTATTGACAACATTATATTCATTACGTAGCTTTTCTTTTATTAACATCTTATAGCATCAGAAAAAATTCTTTAAGTTTTAAAATCATAAAGATGAATAAAGTAAAAATTATTATTATTTTATACAATAATGTTTTTTCTAAAACACCATTTATGTTGATTATATATTCTTTTATTACTTGTGCTTTTTTCTAGGGTTGTTAATTGAAATTTCGAAGTTTTTTATAATTTTTTGGTTTCAAAGCAAATTTTTTTTTTCGAATCAGGTTTAAATCCCTTTATTTAATTTTTCATTTCATTCAGTTTGATTTTAAAATAAAATTTTCAAAATAAAATGAAAAAGAGAGCTAACTTTTTTTAATTTCTAATAAATTGATTTCGATTTTATAATTTAAAATAAAAAAAAAATGATAATGTGAAAAAATTTCCGTTTCAATTTATGGAATTTAAAGAAAAAAATTGATACGGAATTTTAGCAAAATGAAATTATACTAAATAAAATAGAATTTTAGTTCGTTACCAAACACTTTACATTTTATAAATTTGAACAAATTTTTACAAAAAAATTAATAAAAACTTAAAATGGTTATTTTTTATAAAATTAATCATATCCAAAGTTGATGGATCTAATCTGTTTCGTAATTCATTTTGAACAAGGCCGGCAAAACTAAACAAACTCTCAGCTGGAACAGAGGTAGCAGTGACTGAAAAAATAATTTTCGCCATGCGTCTTAAAATTGGTAAATGCTGCGTATGACTATTGAATATCTCTAAATAATTGTATTTATTCCGATTATCATTTTGCAAATGTATTCTTAAATTTAAATACTCATATATTTCTTTTTCTTTGTCAAACTTTGCTAAATTATTTATATCACAGTGGTCGTTTCAATCCTGAAGTTTATTTAAAAAACTAGATTTTTGATAACGTGGCTGTCTATTAGACTCATTATTTCTATTTAAATAACTTGTATGGTTAACTACATTGGTTAAAATTGGTATGGTATTATTTATTTCATTATTTTCTGCTAAATTTTCCATCGCAAAGTCAACTATTAGTTTTTTAGCTTTTTCTAAAATCCTTAGGCGTTCATTGTGATCTTTAATATAATTAAATTTTCGATAGTTAAAATCAAGAAAAGAAGACATGATAAAAAAACTGTTTGTGTTTAAATTTAGTACAAAGTTAAACCTTTTCTTAATTATTCCTAACAATTCATCCCTTAGTTGCCACTAAAAAGTTCTAACGCTGCTTTAATATTAGCAGCGAAATCAGTTACTACACCATAAACATTTAAAATATTAAATATTATTTGTTATCATATTATTTTGCATATATAATATACTTTATCTCTTAAATTCCAGCTTAAAAAACTTTTTCAAGACACTCTTTCAAATAAATTGCACTATGAGATTCTTCCATGTACTTTAAACAAAGGTATCTACTGGTTACATGCATTGAATTGTCTAAATAATGAAAAGTGATGCCCATAGGATAAATTAGAATGTGAACTCCAACAATATGTTGTTATGATGCCATATTCGACAGCATCAAATTCCAATTTTAATTTCATTTTCAAATTTTCAGACTTAAAATTAAATAAAAAAATAAAAGTAAAAATTTTTTTTTATTTATTTAAATATACCATTTGGTAAAGAATAGTATTTTTTACTGTTTGTATACATGGTAATTTATAATAGTTTTTTTTAATTGAGTCTATGAAATCTTGAAATTCTACACTTTCTACTATGTAAAATAGTAAATTATTACTTAGTATAAAAGCCATCAATTTGCCATGAATTTTTTCTACTTTTTTCTTAATTTTAGAAGACGTAGTATTTTCTCTAGTATTTTCTTCTTCAGACTCTATCTCACTCTCACTTGAAAAGTCTAATCTTAACCGTTTGCGTGACCTTTCGGCTAAATTACTTTTTTCGTCAATTCCATGTTCAGACAAATGATTAATCAATTCAGTAGTTGATGAGTTATAAATCTTAGCTTGAGTCGAACATATTTTACAAATCGGGATATCTTGATTACACAAAAAATAATGCCAAGTCCATGATCTTGGTTCCATTTTTTTTCGACTTCTTGTTGAGACACTGTTTGACGAAATTGCAGATGATATAGATAAAGATTGTCCATTACTATTTCTACTAGCATTTCCACTTTCATCTGTAGTAGATGGTGTCGATAAATAATCCATTGTTTAAAAAATTGACAAATTTTTGAAAATAAAATTTCACAAAAGCAACAAAGAGTCAAAAGCAATTTTTTTCTTTTTTGGCTTTTTTTGAAAAGTTTAAGCTTTTAAGTTTTATTTTCAAATGAATTTTTTTTTTTTAATAACTGAATTTCGTTTTGAAATTTTTTCTTTGAATACACAATTTTAGAGTAAAACTTTATTTTGGCTCAAAATTTTGAAATATTTTAAAAAATCAAAAATATGAAACGAAAAAGTAAAAAATGAAAATAATTTTGAAATGGAAAAATAGACTTCATTTTCGAATTGTTTTTATTTGAAATATTCAAATATAACTCGTTTAACAATCCTACTTTTTTCATATCGATATTGAATAGTCGAGATATGTTCGAGTAATATTTATTTTCGACTCATAAAGACCATCATTAATAAATAATAATTTATCGTTACTAAACGATAATTTATTAAATTCGCAATCGATTAAACAAATTCCAAATGAGTAATTCGGATTTTTAAAGGTAACCTCTTTATTATTTTTAACAGCTACTTAGATGAAATCTTTTCTACTCCCATAAGTATTCAACTCGGAGTCACATCTACATTTTGCACCAATAGTTTTGTCTATTTTTAGGTAACCAAGTACGGAATTTTTTATGTACAATTAGTTATCTTATCAACACTAGACGTTTTCTTATAATTATAATTTCTATCGACTCTAATACATCCATCCTTCATAAACGTCACTCTCCCCCGGGTTGGTAGGGTAAGTATCAATCTTTAATCGTTGGCGAGGAAAGGTGTCTTCTATTTTCCTCTTTAAGGCGTCCACGACAATAAAGTTTTCTTTCTTAGTTATTCCAATAAAAATGTACGGACCTCTGTACTCAGGATGTAATTTGTCATGTCAAGACCTGGAATACTTATCCATACTTTTATACCAATTGGTGTATCTACTACGGTTCTACTCTTACTTTTTTTAGTATTTTTTAGCGCATCTTGGCATCCTTCTTCCATAAGGTACCTAATTTCTTTAACGCGTTCTTCCAACGCGACATTTTGGAATTCAGTTCCAACTGAAGACCAATTTTCAAAGCCGTTCATTTTTCTACAAAACATTAACACTTAAAAGCTGAGTATAACGTTGAAGCATGAACTCTCGTTCTGCAAGCCAATAGAACGTATGAAATCCATTTTGGCCAATCATCTGGATTCTGTTCACAGTGGCGTCGTAAACATTTAACTAACTCTCCATTAAATCTTTCAACTTGACCATTTGTCCTTGGATGATAAGCAGATGTGACAACATGTTCAGCTCCTACTCTACGGATCAAGTTTTCAACAATTGCATTGTTAAATTCTGTGCCTTGATCCGACAAAATTACTTTTGAAGGACCAAACAGACAAATAAAATTCCATTGTTTTTCAGCAATCTCAACTGCTGTTTTGCATTTACTGGTTCAACACAAGGGAACTTATTTAGGTATTCACTAACAACCAACAAACCAATATATCCTTCTTTAGTTTCTGGTAAACCAAAAACCAAATCAATACCAATTCTATCAAAAACTCCTTTAATAGCTAAAGTTTTTGCAGGATGTTCTTTAGGAGGAATGGTATTACAGACATCACAACTTGAAATGTAATTTTAAACATCCTTGTAAAGTTTTTTCCAAAAATGTTCTTCTTTAATTCTGCGAACTGTTGCTTTTTTTTGAAAATGTCCTAACGCATCAGCCTTTTTAATAATTCCGTTTCGAAGACAAGGTTTAGGAACTAATAATGTACATCCCTTTTTGTCTTTCATAAAGATTTCCTCGGTATCATGGTCTTAAATAAAGTGAGAGGCTTGGCGTTCAACTCTTTAAACTTGTTTTGAAGACAAACTAGAAGGTGTTTGAAAAATAATGTAACAAAGGTTCATCTGTATAAATGTAAGAATTTTCCTTGAATCGTTATCAGCTTCAACTCTTAAATCAGATTCAACAACAGGCCGACAAGCGAGAATGTTTTGAACCCTTCCTGTAAATGATATCAAAATCATACGACTGAAGGAATATAGACCATCTAGCTAGCCTCCCATTAGGCTCTTTTATGCTCATTAACCATTTTAAAGCAATATGATCAGTAACGACATCAAATGTTTGTCCATAAAGAACTTTGTGATTTTTTTTAATTCCCCAAACCACAATCAGACACTCTCTCTCAGTTGGCAAAATAAAGTTTTATTACTATTACAATTTACTATTTTCAATTTTATTTTTTGCAAATGCACAAAAAAAATTTCATGATTTGATTTAATTAGAAAAAAAAAATTCTGAATTTAAAAAATGTTTGCAAAGTAATTTTAATTTAAATTGTAAATAGTAATAGTAATAAAACTATATTTTGCCTCTCAGTGCTACTATAATTTTTTTCAGCACCTTTTAAAAGCCTTGACGCGTAAGAAACAACATACTCGTTACCATTATCATCTATCTGAGATAAAATCGTTCCCATAGCGTAACCTGATACATCTTTATGCAAGATAATATACCTCTTATAATCAGGTTGTCGGAGTACAGGTTCAGATATGAGAATCTCTTTAAGCTTACAAAAAGCTTTTTCATGCTCTAATCCTCAATTAAACTTTACGTCTTTCTTTAATAAATTGTAAAGAGGATGTGCAATTGATGCTCTATAATAATTCGTTGCACCCAAAAATTATTGTACCTGTTTAACATTTTTGGGTGGTTTCCTATCAACAATAGCTCTAACTTTTGCAGGATCCATTTCAATGAATGATCCTGATCCAATAAAACCTAGAACTTTTACCTTTATAGCAAACCAGTGGCATTTAGTAGGTTTAAGTTTAAGTCCATTTATTCTTAAAGCTTCGGCAATTAAGCTAATGTGCTCTTTATGTTCCTCCAAAGATTTGGATTGTATGATTATGTCATCAAGATAAACTTCGCAGTAGGATTTATTTCCAAAAATCCTATACATCATTCTGCTAAACTGTGCCGGAGCGTTTTTTAAACCAAACGGAAGACGTTTGAATTGGTAATGACCATCCGGTGTTAAAAAAGCTGTTTTTTCTTTGGATTTGGAATCCATTTCCACTTGCCAGTAACCTGAAATTAAATCTAAAGTTGAATAATAAGTTGAACCGTTAAGTCTAGCAAGTATATCTTCAACTCTGGGTAATGGCCAAGTTTCAGGAAAAGTTTTTTGATTAAGCTTCCTATAATCAATACAAAATCTCTTTGTACCGTCTTACCGGAGCAGACCATGGTGAAGTTTCAAACTTCAATAATATCTTTTTCCGGTTTTGTCTGAATTTCTTATCTGATCAATTCTCCTACTTTTATTCAAATTCTATAAGAGTAGTATAGGTTGGTAAAATTTTTAGCGCGTTATTACAGGTCAGTTTCAAAAAATATTTTTAATTAGCCAATCAGATTCGTCCATCCCTTTTTTTGATTGGTTCTTTAAATCTCCACCCAATTTTCCATAAATTTTAATACAAGTTCACAATACATCGCTATGTTAAATTTTGAAAATTCCGTTTTGATTTTAATTAGTCATTTTTTTTCATCCAATAAAATAAATTCATAATTTGACCAATAAAATTGATCTTTTTTTTAATTATAAATTTCATAGCAAAAAATAATATTTTCAGAAATTACAAAAATGAAAGTTGAAATACTCAAAAATTTAGGCAAATTGGAAATTTATGGATATTATGACATAAAATGGATAACAATTGTCAAAGAGATAAAAGTCTCAAGATTTTCAAATTTACCAAAAAGATGGATTGTTCCTACAAGTCAACATGATAATCTTGTCACAAAACTTGAAGAAAATGATATTGATGTTGAATTCATAAAGGAAAAAATCTTTCCTGAAAAATCAATAATAGCTGTTAGATTTGAAGAAGATAATTTTAAGATAAAGTTGCCAGTACCGAAACAAATATTTTCAAAATTGTTTCATAAACCAAAGAAAAGTTTAAATAATGAATGGATTATCAAGAATGAATATTTTCAATTATTTTATAAAATTTGTTTTGATTTGAATATTTAGTTAATTGTGTTTAATTTTCTCAATAAATTTTTTTAAAAATTAAATTATATTTTTTATTATCATGCAACCCAAAAACATTGGCCGATTTAAAAGAAATATGGACTACTTGAAAGTTTTATCTTGTTTTTTTAAAAAGATGAGAAGTTCAATTATAAATGTTAGTCATACTGTTTTAATTAATACATTATGTGAATGCATATTAAATATGTTAAACGGAAATATAAACATAAAAAATGAAGATAGATTAAAACTATCTAAATAAAGAATTCACTTAGAAAACTTTTATAGAAAATTAGTTTTAAGGAAAGAAAAAAGATTCTTGTTCAAAACGGAGGATTTTTACAAATTTTACTCCCATCAGTAATCACTGGTCTAGCTTCAATAATAAGTTCTGCAATTTCAAAAGAATGAAATATACAAATAAGTGGGTTGTAGTCCCTTATAGTACACTAGTTAACAAAACAAATGATCAAAATAAAATTTTGTTAAACAAGTCATTATCAGCCGAAGATTAACTTGCTGCATACAATTATCTAATAAAAAAACAATCAAATCAGAAAAAAATAAAAAATGATTTTGATAGATATAATGAGCAAGAAATTATCAAAGATAAAATAAACGAAGAAGATGAATATTCCGAAAAAAAAACTGATTTAGATGAAAATGAAGAAATAAAAGAAGAAGATCAAATTCAAACTTCAACAACAAATTATATTAATAAGATAAAACAAATTTTAGATAAACCAACTCCTAAATCTAAAATAGTTGAAGAACCAAAAACACCAGTATCAAATAAAAATATTTTGGATCATTCAGAGATTAAAGTTGCACCAGCCGAAAATACAAGAACAAGAAGAGTTATTTCAAATAAAACTTTTAATCAAGTTCTCGAATTATCTGACGGTAAAAAAAAGAAAAAAAGTCAAAACAACAAAAATGAAAAAGAAGAAGAGAAAAAATTGGAAAAACAAAAAAGAATAGATAATATCAGGAAAATAGATACTAAAGACGAGAAACAAACATCTAAAAAGAAAAAAAGAAAAGAAAACTTATCTTT
This sequence comes from Brachionus calyciflorus, assembly GCA_002922825.1. Taxonomy (NCBI): domain Eukaryota; kingdom Metazoa; phylum Rotifera; class Eurotatoria; order Ploima; family Brachionidae; genus Brachionus; species Brachionus calyciflorus. The sequence continues at coordinate 249,718 of NTPY01000875.1, forward strand.
ACTTTGGGATGATTTTAATGAAAAAGATTTTTATTTTTAATAAATAAAATGTATAAATATAATTTTTATTTTGATCCCCTTTCTGCGGCCCCTTTTACTGGTCTGGCATCCATTAAAAAATATTCCTATAATAATACATATCATAGAATAGAACAATCAAAACTAAACCAATCCTTGTTACGCCAAAAAATGAAGCAAAAGTTTAGAAAAATATATACGGTTATGATAAAGATTCTGGTTATGACTCAATAATAGATCCAAAATTATCAAAAAATGATAAAGTAAGACTTTCAAAATCAAAAGGAATTTTTGAAAAAGGTTATACTCCGAATTTGACCCGTGAAATATTTATAATTGAAAAAGCCCTCTTTCAAAATCCACCTGCTTATAAAATGATGAAGTTGTTGAAAGAAAGATTTATGAGCAAGAATTACAGAAAATTGAGAAAAAAGAAGAAATTTATTCAATTGAAAAAATTTTTAGAAAAAGAAATAATCAAACCGAATATTTATCAGTTGGATAAACGCAAAAGATCTAATAGAAAAATGAGTTTGCTGTACAGCGAAAAGAACCAATACGTTTAGATGTTCAATATGAAGTAGCCCTTGTGGAGTTTACTTAAACATTCCTGGAGTCTTGAGGTTAGAAAACTAGTTATTGATATTTTAAATGAAAGAGACTATGATACATTTAATCTTGTTTATCACGATGGGGAGAGTATATCATCTTTTACTCACAGACTGAATGGAGAAATTTGGACTTATTATTTTATTTACAAATGATCCTTTCAAGTTTGTAATATATCAGCCTGGTAATTCAAGAATTTAGTTTGAGGGAGACATATTGAAAATATTAAATCTAGAAAATAATTGGTATAGATCAACAACAGATAACAAATTCTTACATTCTGGTTTAATAGAAGATCCATCACCCAGTATAATTCAATCATTATTTATTTATTGTTATTAAAAAGATTATCAATATGTCATTATTAAGAAATGTTGTAGTAGATAACAGCTATTTAAAATCATCTTGGGTTCAATATGATAATCCTCATTATTTAAACATTAATAAATCGTGTTCGTGTTGAAATAAGAGTTGATACTGGACGTAAAGTTAAATTTGATAACGGTAAAGTAATTTTTAAAACTTCATTTCCGCCCAAAAATACTATTAATAGAAGTTGTAATTAGAAAATCGTTAAAATTTAATTTAACAAAATTAAAACTTAAGAATTTTCAAATTTCTTAAACTAAAACAAAAAAAAATATGGATTTCTATCTCACTATACTTAGTGGTCCAACTACAGATATGCCGGACCTTCAAGCAACCTGGGTTCAACTCAATTTCGAAAAATCAATCCAATTGGAGGGGGAGTATGAAGTTGCACTGGTTCAATCAGTTTTCCAAGATGTGTTCACTGGCTCATTGGCTACTATTAACATTTTTCCATCAACTTTGGGAATGGAAATGTTTAGTTTTGAGCTGTTTTAAAAAGATGGTAAGCAAGTGCAAAAAATTGTTGAAAGGTCAAAATATATTTGACGAATTTTATTCAAAAAATAAGTTCCCACGACAAAATTGAATGAATCAACTATGGAATTGAGTTTTGAATCAGCTGAGGGTTGTCATATTTTAATAACGGATGTCGATTAAAATCATATAAATATAAAGTTCAAAAGTTCAAAAATAAATATTTTTATCACTTGAGACACTTTTATGTTTTCTCAAACTTAGTTTCTAGTCAAACTTTTGGGAGCAATCAATCTTCTCGTTTTTTAACAAACTTTTGTTTGAATGAAATAAAATCAAATTGTGTTCAATATTCACACATTTCTCATCGATACATAAAATAAAAAGATAATAACATAAAAAATTTATATTTTATCATCTATAAATTCAGCTACCTACTTAAGTGGTCACATCATTTCAACATTACATTTTAGAAAAATAAATGGATTTTAAAAGCTATTATTTAAATCAGGCTGGAAATGGGCTACCTTATTTTCAAGGGAGTCCATATCAAAGAGGTAATGGACTTGGAGGAATATTTAGAAATATTTTCAAATGGGTTATGCCGATTGTCAGTGAACATGCTTTTCCTATTGCTAAATCAGTTGGAAAAGAACTATTTAGCAACAAATGTTGCACAAGATACATTAAATGGAAATGACCCTAAAGAAAGTGTGAAGCATAGATTAAAAGAATCTATTCGAAATATTTCCGAAATAATTCATCAAGGTGAAGGTTTTATTTTAAAGCCTTGTTTGAATATAAATAGAAGTAAAAAGAAAATCATTTACAAAAAAATCAAAAAAAGCTAAAAAAAGAATTTTAGATATTTTCGACAAAAAATGAAAATTTTAAATAGTTCAAATGAATGTATAAAATCAGAGCTGGACCTTTTTCTAACCCCTTCAACAAATACTAGCATTCAAAGTGGAGGTTGGTTTGAAATAAACCCAACTTCTTCACTCTCATATAGATCACCTATTGAATTTCGTTATGAAGGCTCAAGTAACCATTATCTTCAGTTATCAAAAACAAGTTTATACATTCAAGCATCGATCAAAAAGGACAAAAACACAATAGTTGCTGATATCGATACTGTGGCCCCAGTAAACAATTTTTTGCATTTATTATTTTCACAAGTTGAATTATCATTTAATGGACTAATAATGTCTATCCATATAAAGCATATTTAACGGATCTTTTAAATTATGGACAAGATTCCAAAAACTCTTATCTTCAATCACAATTTTTTTTTAAAGATGAAGCTGGACAATTTGACAACATCAAATTTAGTTTAACTGATGAAGAAAAAAGTGGCAAGATATTCCTAAAATGGATACTGGATTATTGAATAGGAAAGCTATTTTATCTAGAGGTTATAGTTAAATTGAGTTGATCGGAAGACTTCATTGTGACATATTTAATTCAGACTGATAAATAATGTTTCAATGAATTTAAAACTTATTCCAAGTAGGCCTGTATTTTCTTTAATGGGAAATGAAACAGAAAATTTTCAGTTTCAATTGATTCAGCTATTTTGTTAGTAAGAAAAGCACAAATCAATCTTTCCGTTATGTTGGGTCATGCTATGGCATTAAAAAAAATATCGCTAATTACCCAATTAAAAGAGTTGTTGTTAAAAAATATACTATTGGTCTTGGTGTTTCTAGTAAAGTAATATCGAATATTAGTCACTCATCTCTGACATCTAGAGTTGTTATTGGTTTGGTAACAAATTTAACTTATGATTTTAGACATTTTAATTTTTTCAAATTAGATAAATATTTTAAAAAATATTGAAATGGTGTTATCTTCAATAAGAAACACATTCAGAGTTGGAGTTCACAGAATTGTGGTTATTATTGCCTTATTTTTTTAATGTTAAGATCAACATGCTATTCAATGATAAAATTTGTTGGATTTTTTTATGAATCTTCAGACAAAAATGATGAAATGATTGAAAAAATAAAAAAATAAATTTTAATTATTTTTATTCAATAAAAAAATTAAACAAATATAAAATTATTTTTATTTTGGAGTATAAATTATCCTCTGCTCATCAGGTAATTCCAGTTTGAATTCTATTACGGTTTTTTAAATCAATCATTAAATATCAATGTGGTTTTGAAGAAGCATCTTCATTTGCTTCAATAAAAAAACTACTTTTTCCAGGAAACATTTGTCTTGCTAAATTACTTATTTTAAGTCTATCTCTTGGGTTAATGAATAAAACTAAATAGTGAGAGTTCAAATTTAATGTTCTTGTAAATTTTCCCTTTGAAAAAATATTTTGTGTTATAAAAAAAACACTAATAATCTTATGATGAGATTCTTTTGTAAAAAGTTTTTGTATTGAGACATCTTCTTCGCATTCTTTCATCGAGTCATCAAGTATTATTAAATTATTTTGTGATGGGTCTATTTCATCAATATCGGGAAGCCCCTGTTTAAATGCGACTTTTGGTAAAATATGTCCAAAGTTTTTAAAATTTTTTAGCCATGTTGAATAACAGGAAATAATGTTTTGAGGTAGGTTGTCAAATATTGCATTATTAAACTGTAATATTTTCTTTATTAACCAAGTCTTCCCCGATTGTGTTGGTCCAGCTATTGTACAAGTAAATGGATGTTTAAAAATTTCTTGATCAATTAACTAAAAATTATTATTCATTGCTTAAAATTTTATCAATATGAGGAAAATAAATTTTAAATGTTTTCCACGTTTGTTTTGTTATAATAAAATTTTTTGAATTTCCTAAATTGAGACTTAAAACGTAGTCTTTGTATGATTTTGATTTGAATAGTCTGACAGATTTATAATTAGATAAGAAAAAAGTAAAATCTATTCCATCAGATGTCTGGGTAGAAATATTTTTTTTTGTAATTTATATTTATCGACATATGCTTGCGCCATTTTAAAATTCAAAAAGTTTTAGTTTTTCGTATAATTCGTCAGGGTTCAATTTGTTGTTATATTTGAATTGCAATTGACAAAGTGATAAATTGTGATAAAATTCGATAAAACAGTTATGATCTTTTTGAGAAAAACACTTGTTTGTACAACCAAAACAGTTTGCGGTATTTATTTATTGTGTTAATTCTAAAAATTCATTTTCTATTTCCATTTCAAATAAAAATATTTTTTGAATAAAAAAGGTCTTTTTATAGGGAAAATATTGATTAGAAAAATATTTTTAATTGCTAAATAAATTATTAAAAACTCAAAAAAATATTTTAAAAATAACAAAAAAAGGTCAAATTTTCAATATCCAAATGGAATTGTTGAAAGGTCATCTAACAAATTACGTTTATCATAAACAAATCAATAGAGTTTTGTAATTACATTTGTTTTGATGTTCCAATTTACTTTGTCTCTTGTAAATTTCTGTTGCTCTACTTTGATTTTTTTTTACTTCTATCATTCAAAACAATGTCTTTAATCGAATCGAAGTTTATTGATAAGGATGATAAATGATTTAATGTAAATCCTTTAACTGTACAAGATGTTTTACCATTATCTAATATGCATAATTTTTCGGTCAAGCAGAAATAAATTCTACAATGTGATCAGTGCCTTTCTTTTTGGCTTCATCCGTGAATTCACCAAGATAATCACCGACTTCAGGTCCATATTCACCATCTCTACTTATGTAAATAATAGAATCAGTGTCAAAATATAAGACTCTTTCGCCTATTTTCTTCAATTCTTGATATAATTTGAGTCTTGCATGACAAGTCACAAAAGCAGCCATAGAAACAATTGTATGTATTCCACCATCTTGCATATAATCATCGATAGAATAAAAAACTTGAATAAAATTCGAATGACTAATATCCACATTATGAATTATATATTGATCATTTGAAATCATTTCAAACCATTCATCAGGATGAGATATTAAGAGATACTGAGTTTTATTGGTATTCATACCAAATCTTCCCCAAAATGAGTTGAGCAAAACTTTCATTACCGATCTAAGACCTTTGTTATATTCTATTTTGTCAATATCCAATAGAATTCCCTCTCTTTCAAAATAATTTCTAATAAAGTTCTTTTTCTTCTATAGTTTTTGCTGTATCGGGTAAACCATCAGCCTTTTGTTTTCCTTTCAAAAACATGTCAACATAATCTCAAAATAAACCACCTGATTTTGTCTCGTTGTTATATAAAGCTGTCTTTTCCCACTGCCAAACCTCATAAATTTCGACTATCTCATATCCTTGATTCAATGCTTCTTCAATTTCTAAGCTGGCAAAACAGGAAAAAACAACCTTTTTGGGGAAGAACCTTACATTTTATAATTCCAAAATAATTTCTAACTTTTCCAAAATTTCAGTTATAATATTTGGATCTCCAACAGGATATCGACAATATTTTTGAACAACTGGATAAAAAGAAGTAAAATCTTTATAGCGAATTTTTTCGTTTCGCTTACATTTATAATACAATTTAACACCATTTGTTCGGCCACCAAATAATGCATCGCTCGGCTTTAGTTTTTCTTTAACTAAAGCGTTTAATATTTGTCGATTCATTAAATTTTTTCAATTCAACATCTTCATTTATCATTCTATCCCATTCACATTCCCAAATTTCTACAAGTTCACCATTTATTGAATTTTAAATAAAATTTATTCTATTCAAATGTCGATTATATGTTGTTTCCATTGATTCTTGTTTAAAAGGATTAAAATTATCACTTTTATAACAATTTTGACATCCATGAAATTCGAAAAAAGTATTTGTTTGCTCACAATAACCATCAATTTTATATTTTCCAATCGAGACCTCACCTGTATTTTTAGAATGCCGTATCTCAATTTTGTGCTTTTTCGACAAGTATTTTATCCATAATTGACATTTGACAGAAGTTTTTTGCTCTGGATGATATCCGTTTTCCGGGATAATGCCAATCGATTCTTTTTCTAAAAGATTTCGTCTAAAAATAAAATGACATAATGATACTATTTTTATTGACCATAAAAACGGATCAACACCGACATCATTTTCTGATTTTTTTGTTCTGTTCATTAAAATTTTTCTAAAAGCAAGGCAGCAATTGACTAAAAGCATAACATAACTCCAGCAATTAGCATGAAATTGTTCTCTAAAGTTAAAAATGTCATATTTGACGGTTTGGTACCAATTTTCAAAGTCTTTTTTTTTTTGACTAAAAAATTCAGATCCGTAATAGGAAATATCTGGGTAAGCGCCAACGTAATTTTGATTTTCGGGTAAATTAAATTTATGTGGAAAGTAACATTTCATGTCTTTGAGAAAGTATTTGAAAATTCACTAAGAGCACAAGACAAAAACGAATACGAGTCGATTAATTTTAGCTTTCTAAATTTAATACTTAGAACTTTAGTTCCGCTTAAAAGTATATTCTGCATTGTATCAGTTGGTAAATATGAAGAAATAATGTGGTTAATAATAAAAATACCATCATAACCCTTTAAGTTGTTTGCAATAGCCATAAAATTATCTTGAGCAAAAAGCCTATCACAAAATGACTTGTTAACGTAAAATACAAACTATTTGTCACATTCTTGACAATTTGAATTTTCGTTTAACCATTCAATGCAAACTTTTTTAACCATGACAAGATTCTGGATATGTACACCATTTTCAACGTAAGCTTCGTAGTCGAAAAAAATGTAACTTTTAAATTCGGGATATTCTTTTTCCTTTATTTCTGGATTTATAAAACATCTGTGTTTTTCATCCACAGCTAATTGACAATTTTTACACCATTTGTGATTCTTAGCACATACATGATTTCTACCTTTAAATGAATTACAATCTTTACAATTTTTAACATTTATACATGTTTTTTGTTTATGAATATTGTAACATTTCTCGCTGTAACATTGAAAATTACATATTTCACAATTTATTAAAGATTCAATTGGGCATTTAGACCTATTACATGAATTACACATGTGTCTACATTTATGTTTTTCGACATTTTGATAACCAATTTTACAATAATCACAATAATATGACCGATTATAAAATGATTTCATCGATGTAATTACATTATAATGTGAACCGGTATAGGAAATATAAATAAATTTATCTTTTGGTTCTCCAATATATATCGGGGTCTTATCTAATTTTTCGTAACAATAGAGTACTGTTATTTGATATTCCTTCAAAAAATTTTCAATCAGTTTAATTCTTTCAATTCCGTATGAAGAATCGGGTAAATTTAATGAAGCCACAAATTCAACTTTTGCATTCCAAACAGGGTTATTAGGTTTACACAATTCAAATCTATACGGATCTTTATCACTATAAGCTTTAGCAATTAAAATAGCCCTCAATACACATCGATTATCATGATTGAATACAGTTTTAATACCAGGTTTTTTATTACAAAATTCTTGAAAAGCTGAGAAATTAACATCTTTTTGTCTATCAATCTTTTTTAGATAATTTCTCTAACTAATTTAGTCATCTTAAGACCAGATCCAATAGGTAAATGAGCAATCACAACTGAGGCTGTCAGGTAATTATTCTCATTTACGCTTTTATATGATTGAGCTACTTGTTCAAAATTTTCTAAAAGACCAACTGGCGTTAATTGAGTCTTTAACATATTGGTCTATCTAGAGAATCATGGAAAAAACTACTCTTATTTTGTCTTTTCCACGCATTTTACTAACTGTAATGCATTAAAAGCGTTTTCAATATTAAAATACCACGATAATTGTTTAATTCCTCTGTAGACCCTTTATTTTTATATAAAGGTGTAACAAGGCCGTTTTCTAGTCATTAGGGATAATACCAGAGATAATCAAGAAATTAAATAAATACGCAATAATTGATTTGAATTTGTTTGAACAGTATTTGAGACATTTTGTTGAATTTCCACACAATCCTGCACCACTTGTGTCACTAATTTCACTTAGAAGTTCATTTAATTCATTACCATTCGTTAGATTAAATTTGAACGTTGATTCAACGTTTTTAAAACTTTTATTTATAAAAGCGGCTGATTCATCAAATGTAGCCTTCGACGTTGAGGATATTGAGGTGAAAAAACTGTTGAATATATTACAAATTTCTGATTTGTTATCAATTGATTTATTGTTAAATTTAATAGGAAAATTGTATCATTAGTACTTTTGTCTGATTTAACTTAGATAAGTGGTGAATAAAATTTCCAAAATTTTTTGGCATTTTTAAAGTCATTAACAGTTTTATCTTGAAAGAATTTTATTAGCTTCTCATCATTAAGTTGTTTGAATTGCTTTTTGAAAAATTCGAATATTTCCTTATCTATCGTCGAATTAGAGCGTTTAAATCGCTTGTAGGCACAATCACGGGATTGTTTTACAATTATAAGGTCTTCGTCATACCACGGAAGTTGGTTTGATAAATTGATCATAATTGTACGTAGAGGACCTATTTGATCAAGAATAGAAAGAATTTGATCTTTAATAAATAACCATTTTTCATCAATTGTAGCCATGGTATTTAACTTTTTAAAATTAATATCATCGATTAAACTACATATTTTTAACAAATTTTCAGAGGATAAATTGCGACAAGTAATTTGTTTACGATGTGAGGATTGTTTTTTTATTTTTAATTTAGCCAAAACAAAATTGTGATCACTAAAAGGACATTCTATTGAGCCTGTTTTATCAACCAAATCGCCATTATGCAGAAAAACGTCGATTAAGGTTTCAAATCTTTTTATTTCTTTTGTGCGATTACAATACCTCAAACAATTATTTGTTGGCTTTTTAACAAAATTAATTATTTTATTGTTTTCCATAAGACTTTGGAAATGAGAATTAGGTTCATTACAATCCATATTCAGATCGCCTATGATAAACAGTGGATCATTTAAATTTAATGTTTGAATAAAGTCCTCTAATTTGTCCAAATATGGTACTTCTTTAAGACAAAGCGACTTGTTACAATTTATGAAATTAATTTGTTGTGAATTAATTTGTATTTGAAAATGGATTGATTCAATTTCACTATTAAATAGGGTTTTGGTTATTTTTATGCCATTTTTGATAAAAATAATTAAGCCACCACCATGTCTATTTCGGTCTAGTCTAATTTTCGAGTAATGATTGTTGTTATAAAATGAATTTGGAATTGAGTCATCAAGCTTAGACTCACTAAAGCAGGCTATGTCAAATGAACGTGTTTTTAGAATTTCATCTAGTTTATTTTTCAAAAAGATTATTCAAGATTGAATTAATGTTTAAATCGAGAATTTTAAAGTTTGAGTTTCCATTTACAAATTTTTTAAGTTCATTAAGATAATTACGATCGCTAATTTTATAATCTTGTATAATTGGGTATTCAAGTCAATCTTTATTTTTAAATTTTGCTATAATTTCGTATTTCATGATTTCAGACGCCATTTTTTTCCGTATGCTTGGTATATCATCTTGGCTAAAATCAAAACAAAGATCTAACGCAATATGTTTCGCATATGAACAAATGGAAACCCCACAGTCTGTGTTGTTACCTATTTGTTTTTGATAAGGTAGATCATCAACAATATTCCAAAATCCAGCTCCGTTAAGCTTACTTACATATTTGCCAATAGTCGAAGAAAGTTTATAGGCGATATTTTTATCAATAAAATAGATTGAATCGTATAATCTTAGTTGTCTAAGCTTTAAATCGAAAACTAACAATGCCCAATGGTTGCCTCTTAAAAACAGAGGACAAAAAAGAAAATGGATCTCCAATTTTGTATATTTTTCGAGTGATTTAGGAACACTTCTTAAATTCGAATTAAAATTTTTCTATAATAATAGAATCATTTTGGATTTTTTGAATTGATAGAAACAAGCACGTCTTGTCAAAAAACGAATATCAACCCGAATAACAATTCTGTAGAAACAAATTCATGAACTAAAAGCTTAAAAGCAATTGAAAACATAAAACCGGAAAAATTTGATACAGTAATGGAACCCAAGGTTAGAGAATATGAAAAAAATTTAAGTGGACTTGAGACATTGAATTTAAGCCATAATAATCTGTTAAAACCAAATTTAAAACCTGATGAAATCAAGTTAGAAGAAATAATAGAGAAATTAATCCAAAAAAGGTTAGTTCCATTAGTTGATAAATTCAAAACCCTTGACACCAGAGTAGATAAAATAGATGAACGTATGGACAAAATCGACGAAATATTAGTCAAATTAAAAGGTGACATTTACCAAGTAAAGTCCGATACAGAGAAAATACAAAAAACGATAATTAATAATCATCAAGCGTCAATGAATGGGATCAATACAATTCTAGCCACTCTAAGCAAAAATGAGCATTAAAATTTTCAGTTATTAAATTTACTTCAATTTTTACTTTAATTTAATTCAATTTTTATATAGAAATTTTTATCCTTTTTGTATTTTTTTATATTTATTTATTATTTGAAATAATGTAGAAACATTTTTAAAACGGCACGCTTTATTTTACAGCGTGTCGTTTAAAGTGGTCGGCAAACGGCCTTTGCTCTAGAACAAATAAATAAATAAATAAATGAATTGATAATTATGAAATTTAAATTTACAAGATGGTACTCATCAGAAAAATTTCCAACTTGATAAAATTTATCGATATATTTTTGCGTTTCATAGCTTAAATGATTAAAAAAGAATCGTTTGGTGATTGTTTAAATTTTTGAATCAATGAAAAACACTGATTGTTGAATTCAATGAAGCTTAATATTTTTCCAAATTCGGATTTGTTTGAAATACAAAATTGTATCGCATTACTATTCAGCCAGTCGAATTTTTTGTCATATTGATCAGTATGAAGCTCAAACTTTTTAGTCGATGCTCTCTGACTTTTATGTATTAGAATATCATCTAAATTCAAATTGTAGGACTCGAAATACTTAAGACACGCATCAAATTCAATTTTATTTAAGTCATTTAACGTTACAAGTTGTTTAATTAACAAACCTGAGTTTTCGGTAAATAATTATTCAACAAATTATTTTTAATAAATTGTTTAACTTCAATATTTTTTGTAGATTTTTGTAAATTTCTTTTTTATTTTTTTCCTTCTTAAAAAATTCACAGCAATATGTCCCTTATAATTTCTAGTACCATGAAATAAATCTTTTGTCAATTTAAAGGCATTTTCAAACGAAAAACAAGACAATTTATTTAAGGAACCAAAGTTCTTAACTTGATCAGACAAGTGAAGATGACAATGAATATTAGAAGATGTTCATATTCCTTTACAAAATCTGTTATACTTATATTTGGGATAATTAAAAGAATTCTTTTTTTTTTATAATTTTATTTTATTAATAATAAAACAACAAATACAAAAACTACACTAATAACAATTATAAGTTGAGGCCTAACTTTAGTTTTTATTTTATTTTTTGGAAATATTCGAATAAGACAAATAGTATTAAAGTAAACAGATCTATTTATAGTTGAAAGAATTAATTAAAAATATAAAGAAAGAAATCCGAAAATTAAAAAGAATAAATATTGAAACGCGATGGTCAGTCTAGTGAAAGTTAAATTAAATTAAATTTAAAAATTTAATTAATTTGAATATCACGAAAAGCTAAATTAAAATATTAATTTTAAGAGAGTAAGAAACCATAGTAACAAATCAACGATTAATATTTTAGAATAAATTATTTCTTGATCGGGTTTTTCTTCTTGAGTAAGAAGTCTCAAAAAAATAACGTATTTTAGTAAATTTATGAGATAACAATTTTCTAAAAGCCCTTTAAGTAGTAAATGTGTCAAATAAAAAGCTATAGTTTTAAACTCATTTGCTTTATAATAATTTCTCAAAAATCTTAAGACACATAAAAGTAAAAATGACAATAATAATTGTAAAAAATACAATAATAAAAAATATTAAAAAATTGAAAAATTTTCTCAATTTCAAAAAAGCATCAATCAAATCTGATTTGGAATCAATAAGTTTGTTTATCAAATCTTTATTTGAATCCAATTCATCATTTGGTAACACAAAGAAATTTCCATTAATATCGTTGAAATTATTAAATTCATCTAAATATCTTGAAGTATTAAGACCATCTATGATTTCTTTATGGTGTAAAAAATTCAAACGAGATAGATTGTAATGATCTAAATGAATTTCTTGTACAATTACGTTAGATATATTAAAGTAATTGATTAGCTAAACATTCGATTCTACTTAAAGGAACAATTTCTCGTTTGAGAGTGTCTGTTTTCTCAAAGAAAAAACTAGTGTTCATGTGACGAATTTGTTTTGTTTTGTAACATTTGAATCCGAAATCGTTAATAATATAATCTTGTTTTGACAAAATCCAAATAATCAAGTTTTCGTTCACTTTATCCAATTTATTTAACATGTTATTTTGTTTACAATTGTTCTTCAATTTAACAACACGATTATTATCGACGTGTTGACAAAAATTTAATTTTTCTTTCAAAATCTGACCATTCGTAGAAATTACAAAATAAAAGAAAAATAACTAAGACAACATACAATTAAAATTTTTATGTTTTCTTTTCTTTGAAGGTTTATCTTCTAAATTTTTATGATTCTCAGTTAGAACAGTTTTATCATAAAAATCAGAAGATTTAATCCAACTATTTTGTGAAACTGGATGATTTTTCCATTTAACAAAATATTTAAATCCGCGACCAACCTTCTTATGGTCTAAGATTTTTTCAACTTCAAGAAAGTCATCGCCTAGATCTTTTAGACTGTCCTTTAAGTTTAATTTTTCATCTTTAACCTCGGGTTTAGCAAATTTTAATCGCCATCTATGATAACTCTCCTTTAACCTTTCGCCTTTTTGATTAAGTAATCTATAATTGCCGTTTTCAGTTAATTCCTTAACAAAATAAGGTCCTGAAAATAATGGTTCAAATTTATTCTGAATTTTTTCGCTTCTAATATAAACTTCATAATCTTTATTTAAAGTTTCAAATGTAACATTTTTCTGTTTATTTTGTGTAACTATTTGTTTTTCTTGTGACTTTTCTAAGTTTTCCTTTGCTTTAGGAATTGTTTCTTCTAATGACTTCTTTAATTCGGCTTGTCTTCTTAACAATGACAATTCTTCGTCTTCATTAAACCTTTTTCTATCTTATCAGAGCCGTTCATTTTTCGTCCGAAAATTAATTCATATGGGGTAAAATTAGGAGAAGTATGAACCTTATTTCTATAAGCCATAACAACTAATGGTAAATAACGATCGCAATTATTGGCGACTTCAGAAGCTTGTTTTCTTAAAGCAGAAACTAAAGTCTGATTAAAACGTTCAGTAAGTCCATTGGCTCGAGGGTTATAGAGTGAAGTAAACCTTCTTTTAATATTAAAAGTTTTACATAACCTGTCTAATAATTCATTTACAAATTCTCTACCTCTATCTGAGAGCCATTCGAGAGGTGGTCCAAATATACAAATTCATTCTAAGACTTTCTCGAATATTTCATTCATACTTTTAGATTTTATTAAATAAACAAACGGGAATTTCGAACAATGATCTGTTATAACCAGGCAACCTATGTAACCTTTAGAATTTTCGGGGAAACCTAAGACCAAGTCGAAACTTACTCTATCAAAAACACTAACTATTGGCAATGCCAAAGCTGGATGTTCGACTTTAACTTTTTTATCAAATCTTAGACAAATATCGCATCTATTAACAAAATTTTCTATTTCTTTTCTCATAGTTTTCCAATAATATTTTGAACTTAAATATTTATAAACTGTGTCGCTTTTAAAATGACCTAAATTATGATTTTCTTTAATTAAATCTTGTCGTTATTCAATTTTGGGAAATATTAAATTAAAACCTTTATCTGTTATATGTTTTCTAAATAAAAGTTTATCTCCATTTAAGCTAAATAGTTTTATCAATTTATTTATCCTTTTAACTTGCTTTTTTGAAGATCCTGTTGAATGTCTATTATACTTTAAAAAATGCATTAAATAGGGGTCTTGGTAAGGGTCTAAATGTTTAGTAGAAATATCTTCATCTTTTTCATTTATACAAAATTGGTCTACTTAAAGTATCAACGTTAATATGAGTTTTGCCTTTTCTGTGGACAATCTCAAAATTATAAGTTTGTAATAGAATCGCCCATCTTGTTAAGCCAGCTTTTGGACTTTTAAGAGTTAAAAGCCATTTTAAAGCATAATGGTCTACAACTATCCTAAAGAATTGATTGAATAAATAAGTACTAAACTCATTACAACCAAAAATAACAGATAAGCATTCGAGTTCTGTTACAGAATAATTCTTCTCGTTGTTTTTTAAAAGCCTCGATTCATAGAAACAAACGTATTCGTTTCCATTATCGTCTATTTGTGCCAAAATTGCACCAATAGCAATAGTAGATGCATCAGTAAAGAGTATAAAACGTCTATTAAAGTCAACCTTCCTTAAAATAGGATATTGAACTAACTTTTCCTTTAAAGCCTGAGAAGCTCTTTGACAGTTTTCAGACCAAAACCATTTACAACTTGGTGAACATAAAGCATGAAGAGGGGCTGCTATACGAGCATACTTTCTACGAAGATCCTATAATAATTTGTTAAACCTAAAAATCCTTGCAATTGCTTAACGGTTTTAGGTGTTTTCATATTTTTAATTACAGCAATTTTTTCTGGTTCCTTTCTAATAACTGTTTCGTCGATAATGTGACCTAGAATTTTAATAGATTTTTGCATCCATACACATTTATCCGCATTGATTTTTAAGTTATTTGCAGTTAGCCTATCTAATACTATTTGGATGTGTTCACGATGTTCACTTTCATTTTCCGAGAAGATGATAATATCATCTATAAACACTTGTACGAATTCTAATCCACCTAAGATTGATTGCATTATAGCGCTAAAGAATGCAGGAGCGTTCGTTAAATCAAAAGGAACTCTTTTAAATTCGTAAATTTCCAACGATACAGTAAATCCTGTTTTGTGTTTAGAGTTATCTGGAACTAATATTTGAAAATATCCTTTCCTTAAATCTAAATGAGAAAAAATTTATTTAGATAATTTATCTAGAATATCATCTACTCTTGGTAAGAGATGAAAATATTGTTTTGTAATACTATTAACTTTTCTATGATCTACTATGAAACGATATCCAGATTTTTGTTTTAAAAGAAAAGCGGGACTTGCCCAAGTGCCTGTTTTTCCAGGACTTATAATTTCGGCTTTCTCATTTCATTAATTAAAAAAAGTGGTTGTCTAAATGGTTGAGACATTATTGGATTTTCACTATTAGTTTCTATTTCAAATTTTACAGAGTTACAGCATCCTAAATCATTTAAGTTTAAAGAAAATACATTCTTATTTTTAAAATTAAGTCATTTAATTTTGAATTTTTTGTAATTGGGATTTTGTTATTAAAGTCAAGATTTACTACGTCGTCAATAACAAAATCATCCTCGATATTATAAATAGAAGGATAAATATTGTCATCTTTATACTCGTGAATTTTTCAATCCAGACTTATTTTCTTTCCTGGAATAGATAAAATTCTTCTAGCGGGGTCAATTATTGCCTTGGTTTGCTCGAACCAATCTAGACCTAAAAGAATTTCAATATGCATTATATTGGTAATGACGAAACTAATGTAAGCTACAGTGTCTTCTATCTCAATTTTTAAAATTTCGGTTTCACCTATGACACTATGTGTATTTCCATCAGCAGTATTAATTTTTTGACAAGATGGACTTATTTTTAAATTTAGTTTTTCTGCTACTGACAAACTCATTAATGAAATTGTGGCACCTGTATCGAAAACAGTTTCAATTTTTTCATTGTTTATAATAGTAAAATGTTTAAATAAATGGTTACTTTTTGCTAAATCATTTTTATTTAAAACGTTTTTATATTTATAATTTGAATCAAATTTAGAATTTCTTTTACTAGGAAAAGGTGATTTTGACCGATTTCTAGATTTAGATCCTGAATACATAGAATTTTTAAAACATTTTTGTGTTTCATGGCCTTCTTTGTTACAAATTCTACAAAAAAGTTAACTATTCAGAGCCGAAGGCTCAGTATATAGATTTCTGGCTTTTTCATTGAAATGAAATTGACTTTTAAGATTTTAAAATAATAAAAGAAAAATTATTCCAAACTTGGCCAGAATTCTAGCTTTTCATAAAAAAAAAAATATTTTTCTTAAGAATTTTTTATGAAAAAAATTATTCCAAACTTGGCCAGAATTCTAGCTTTTCATAAAAAAAAAATATTTTTCTTAAGAATTTTTTATGAAAAAAATTATCCCAAACTTGGCCAGAATTCTAGCTTTTCATAAAAAAACAATTTAACTTAAGAATTTTTAATGAACAAAATTATTCCAAACTTGGCCAGAATCCTACCTTTTCATAAAAAAAAGTTTTTACTTACTAATTTTTTATGAAAAATTTAATCCCAACTTGGCCATTATTCTAGCTTATCATAAAAAAAGAAATATTCCTAAAAATATTATTAAGAAAAAAATTATTGGCCAGATTTCTAACTTTTCATAAAAAAACAATATTTCTTAGCCATATTTTTATAACAAATTAATTCAAAACTTGGTCCGAAATCATACTTTACTTAAAAACATATTTTTAAAAATCAATTTCTATGATATGCTTTACCAAACTATCACCACCCAGACCTTACTTATATTTAATCATACAACAAAAATGAAAATGTCATAAAAATTTGTATTAAATCTGGCACTGTGAATTTCATAAAAATTTACGATTACAAAATTTAAAACCCCTAATAAAATGTAGAAAAATAATGTGTACAAAGAAAAACTTATGTAACTTTGTAAACTTAGTCCGTTACACCTTTTAGATTAGTCTGCAATATTAATTAATATTTTTGAAATTTCGACTTTAGTTTGAATTGAATATTCTCTATGATAATTTTTGGCTTATTGATTTTGTCTGATTTTATGATATTGAGTTTATAAAACTTTTCATCGTAGTAAATTATGACAAAAATCTACTATTCAAAGAGCAAAAATAACGAAAAAATCTGATATAACTTAAGAATGATTTATGAAAGAAAATTTTTAAAAATAAAATAATGGAAAAACGAATAATATTTAATTGAATTATCGAAAATTGCACAAAGTTACAAAATTTTTCCTTTGTACACATCATTTTAGTACCTTTAATAAGAGTTCGAATATTTTGTAATTGTAAATTCTAAGGAAAATCACAATACCTAAATTCTTACCTTACCTTTTCTTGAATTTTGCTTTATATATATATAAGTTTTATAACAAACTAAAAAACTAACAAAACATAGACTAAAAACACCAGACTTAACCAACGCAAAAATATGACCTAATAACGAAAACTTAAAAACGAAAGTTAGAAACGATTTTTACCCATGATTTAATATCAAACACAACAAGAAAATTGAAAAAAATCGTTTATTTAACAAACTAAAAAAAAAATTGTGATAAAAAAAATTATTCTTTAATTGCCATAAACCATTGATACATCACTCCAAAAATTTTATCAATTTCTTTAAATGACAAGTCTAATTTCCTTAATTTTTCGATATGCTTGACAGATATATTAGAGTCAAAATTATCACTTATCTCATTCATAATTCGATTATACGGAATTGAGTTATCTCTAATATAAGCAAAAATCATTTTAGAATAATTAACTATTATCCTATCTTTTCTTAATTTACACGTAATGGCAATTCTGTCAAAACTATTGGGTTGTTCTTTTAAAATTTTCATAATATCAAGCATATAATCTAAATCCGTTGTTATTTCACAGGGCTTAATATCATCAACTTCAATCATATAAATATAATCCATATTATTATTTACTCCACTAACTGTCTGTGATTTAAAATAAAATAAAAATAAATAAAAATAAAAAACTAATCACCAAACTTGACTTATAAACTATTATAAAAAAAAAATTAAAAAAACTACCAAGCAACAAATTTATTCTATGGTTAGCCAAAAAAAATTTTATATTCCTTCAAATCATATCAAAAATATATTTTTCAAATTAATCTAACTATTCTTCAAAACAAAACTCCACAAGATTGAT
>NTPY01000875.1:268590-286508 GCA_002922825.1 Brachionus calyciflorus
CCATGGAGATCTGGAACATTAACATTTTGTCAACCTCATCTTTTAAAAAATTCCTCTCATTTTGAGAGATTCTGTAAGGCGGGGTGTATATAGGAGCAATATCATCATTGATAAGCCTAATTTTGTGTTTACTTACACTACACTTTCCAAGTTCGTTAATATTTCTCATGAATTAGAAGACGCACCATTACAAAAAAAAAAACCCTTAAGTCAAATATCCGAAATTGCTGCGGACACGTTGATTACAATAAATTTAAAAATTAGTCGCTTGATATGTAAAAAAGGACAAAAAAGTTCATATGTAAAACTTTTGCTCACAGATGGAAATGAATTTTTGGAAATAACCTCATGGGAACTCGAATTTTATAAAGAATTATTTGAAGGTTATGTTTATGCATTTCAAATTTATTTAGCTTTATCAATTAAAAATGATCAATACTTTATAAAACTAAACTCAAATAATGTTAATCTGCAAAAGACTTCAGCCAGTAAATTAACAAAAATAGAGCTTAAAATTCCAGACCCAATTTTATGTAGAATGGAATTATTTCCAGAAATATTACATGTTTCTCAAGCACTAATATCATTTAGAATAAATAGTACAAAATATTACAACTAAAAAAATTTTAGGTATAATTAATATTAATTTTCTAAAATTACCATTATTAATAAACACACATATTTCTCTTTTAGATAAATTTGCATATCGAATGAAATGCTATGACGTTTTGATGAAATATAATATAATAGTAGACATTAAAAATCCAGAATATATTTTAGAAAATAATTCAATATTTGACTTCAGATATTTCTTATTAGTTAAGCGTCAGGGTCTAGAAATTATAAATTGCGTTTTTTCTGAAATTAAATACATTGGTAAACACCAAAATTTTAATCCTGAACTAACCTCCATAAACTTAAGTACCAATACAATTGCTTATGAAAAAATAGATACAATCCGCGATTCTGAAAATATGGAAAATGTTTTAATAAAAAGTAATTTTAACAAAAACTTTTCACAATCTAACAACATAAGGCAAATATTACTTAATATGAAAATTATATACTTATTTTTTTTTAAAAGGTAAACTTTTGGATGTAAATTTAAAACAATCAAATATAAACATGAAGTTTACTGATGAAGCCGGAAAGATATTTTACGCAAATTTATTTGATATTGAAAAAGCAGAACCAATATTTAATGAAACAGATTTGGATTCGCTCAATAAAAAATTAATAGATAACTTAGGGAAAACTTTTAACATTAAAATGACAGTTATTAAGAAAAAAATTGATGATCAAAACTTCAAAACATTTTACAACATACAAGCTATTAATAATTGATCCAAACATAAAATCATCAATGAAGATTAAATATTATAATCATTACACAAAATAATCTGGTATCAAATCAAATAAAAAAAATTAATATAAAAGCACAATTTATTCTAAATAGATCTTAATTCATATATCTAAGTTAAAAAACCTAAAATTTAAAATTATAGCCTTGCATTATATAATAAAACCTAATCAAAATAACCAATTAATTAATTTACATAACCTTTTATTCTTATTCAACAAATTAAGCTTAAACATGTCTCATATTTATTATTCTTAAAAAAAAGACCAAAGGTTGTGTCATGGTATAGCTATATCATGTTTATAATGAATTAAATTCATGAAAATACAAGTAATTTATACTTTTATACCGCCCATAAATTAAATAGCACATATGTTATATTAATCAATAAAATGCCACTTGATACTTACACACAGATTCTTGGTATTAAATGGATTTGTAAAATGCTTATAATTTCACATATAATACTTCTTAGTAATAACCTCTTATAATTTTTTAATTTATTTATAATAATTTTGTACACCAAAAAATAAAAAATTAATAGCTTACTCAATTTACTATAATTAGAAACTTACAATAATTTTCCTGTGTTATATTAGTAATCTGCTAACTTTGGCCAATCATAAATTTTCTATACTCCGGCAACCTCGTTTAACCGACAGAAAGCTGGCAACCAGAGGGTGTCGGATAAACGAGTGTTGACTGTATTAAAGTTGAACGAACTTAAAAAATAATCTTGCAATCAAATTACCGTATTACCTAGCATTAAAACTCAAATACCTTTAATTAACGAATTAAACATGTAAAAATGCATTATTTTATTAAATAATAAATATGGCATTAAAAACTAACTTTTTAAAAATTCAAACAGAATCAAACATGAGAAAAAAGCAAAAAAAAATTATCATTTTTCAATACTTTTAATTTTTCTATACGGTATAAATATGTAAGGTATTTAAATGATCACTATTGAAAATAAACATTTTTTTTCAAATTTTGAGTTTTAATTATAGGCATTTAATCAAAATTAAAATATGAAAAAAATAATGAAAAGAAAAATAAATTATTGCCGCATTAAATTTAGAGAATTTCGGTTTAAATTTACAAAAGATATTTCGATTAGTGCTTTTAATGACGCATATATTTTTTAAAAAATTTCATTTTTCCTTGTTTGAGGCTTCACTCAAATTCAAAATTTGGGATCGTAAAAAATGAAAATGATTAAAGTCAAATTTAAAAAACCTGAAAAGTTACTATGGAATAAAACATATCTAATTTAAACCAAGATAAAAAATTATTTAAAAAGAACTGGGTTAATTTTTTTGGAATAAATATGTACGGAAATTAATATATTTTAAATATAAATTAATTATAATGTCTGACTTATATTTCGAAAATTTTTGTCAAATAAAAACTGATTATTTATCAAAATATCATTTTTTAATTAGACCTAAATAGCCTTAGCTACAACTCTCAATAATTATAGAATTTGTTTCCATTGATATTATTAAATTATTTAAAAATTTTTTTTAAAAATAATTAACTAAAATTAAAACACAAATTCAATTGATAGAACATCAAAAAATTTCCCTAAAAAAACAGCACTTTACAAATAATAAAACGTAAAATTGATAACAAAAATTCAAAACAAGCTAAACAAATAAAATTAGACTCAATGTCCAGATATGATATAGATGAATCATATATTTATAATTGTATGAAAAAATTTTTATATAATACCAATATTCAGAATTTTTCCCGAAAAATTTGTTCAGTTTGTGGAGAAATAAAAATATCTCCACAAGAAAAAATTTCTAAACGTCCTATAAATTATTTAATTAAATATAAAGATATTTTAACTTATAAAAAATTAGCCTACCGATTTAATGAAACTTTTTTTGCATATATGGATAGTTTTGCAAAACTAAATGGTTTAGTTCTTGAACCAAATGGGTTTAATCACGAAGATTTAACGATTAATATTTGCGGAAGCTGTGAAGCTTATTTGAAAAACTTAGAAACCCCTAAGTATGGATTAATAAATGAACTTTATATCGGACCTATTCCAAAAATCTTAAGTGATTTAACTTTTTCTGAAGAAATATTAATTGCAAAAAATAGATTAATATGTTCAATCTTTAAATTAAAAAAAAATAACGATAAAAGTTGTGGCCAAAATAAAATAATTGGAAATATTATAACATTTAATCAAGATATTGAAACAGTTTCACAAATTTTACCAAATCTAATTCACTTAGAAAACCTAAATATCATATTGGTTGGTGCTAAAATAGAAAAAACTTTAGATTTCAAAAAATTTTTCTCGGTTCGACTACACAAGATAATTTCCGCTCTAAAATGGTTAAAAGCTAATAATGCAGAATATAATGATATACAAATTGACGAAAAAATTAATTTAGATCTTGATCAAGATTCAATTCCTAAAATACTAAAAGATAAAATAATTAATTTCGATGATCCCGAAACAGAAAACATAATCAGTGAACATCATGTTGAAGAAGAAATCATAAACGATGAATTATTAATTAATAGTTATGGTTTGGTTAACAACAATAATAGACTATTATTAAACGATAAAGAAAAAATATTAAAACTAAATGAAATCCTAAAAAATAAGGCGACAACTCCACTTTTATTAGTTCCACGATCTGACAAACCAATAAACGAATACAATAATCCTTCACTATTATTACAACTTTATCCAACATTATTCCCATATGGATTTGGGGGATTTTCCGACAATCTGCGCAAAGTAAAGCTGACTGAAAGAGAACAAACAAAGCATTATTTAAAAACATCTTGCGAACGTTTTATTCAGAATAGAACATTTATATTTGTTGCATTCAATATGATTCAAAGACATGAATTTTCACAAAACTTAACAGTTATGACAAAAAAACAATATTTTAAACAAGTTTCTGAAATCATAAGCAGAATAACTCAAGATGACATTCGTAAAGAAATCTCTAATGTATTAAATTCAGGCGAAATTAATAATATTAATATCCAAACTTTGTTTTATCAAACAGTTGTTATGGCCAAAAGCACACAAGGCTCTAGATTTAATCTAAAACACCGAAGAAATGACATAAAATCTTATTTAATTAAAAAAGGTTTGCCAAGCTTTTATATAACTATTAATCCAAATGATTTAAATTCTCCCTTAGTACTATTTCTAAGTGGTAAAAAAATTACCGACAATTTGATTAAAAGATCTATTGATATAGCTAATAATCCTATAACACAATCTTTAAATTTTGACATAGTTATTAAAAACTTTATATATTATTTGCTAGGAGCAAAAAATCCTAATAAAATAGGCATTTTTGGAAAATTAAATGGATATTATGGTATGGTAGAAGCACAGGCAAGAGGCTCTCTACATATTCATTTTCTCATATGGCTAACAGATTCTGTTAATCCAGATGAATTTGAAAAAATTATAAATGATAAACTTAAAATGGACGAACTAATAAATTACATTTCTAGACATGTAAAATGTAATTTATCAGATTTAAAACCTAATTGGAAAGCGGAATCAAATACAACCAAAGAAACTTCAAAAAAGAATATTTTGCAAGCCCAATCTACGGAAACTTTTAATGAAAAAAAACTTAATGAAGAAATATTTATTCTAGCAAATGAAACAAATATACATCATTGTACACAATCCTGCTTGAAAAATAAAAAATGCAGATATGGTTTTGGAGTTAAAGGTAAACAATTGAATAAAGAAACAAAATTTGATTCTAGTAAGAATTTAATCTTAAAAAGAGACCATGGATTTTTAAATAATTATAATCCATATTTATTATATTGTCTACGATGTAATCATGATATACAGTGGATAGAAAAGTCAAAAAAAAATTCTTTAGCTTCTATATATTACATCACAAATTACGTTACAAAAAATGGGATAAGTATTCATAATTTTTTATCTTTTGTAAGTGTATATTTCGAAAGATATCATGGTAAAAATTTTTTTGAAGATCATTTACAAAAAGCAAAAAGAATATTACAAAATATTTTTACCATTTGCACTTCGCAAACAGAATATTCTGCCGCGCAAATCGCCCATATGATATTTGAATATAATAATGATGGCACTTATTATAGTTCAGATGAAACTATATTACTATATTACCCAAAATATTTAAAATATTTCAATACCGATATGAGAGAGAATGAACATCAAATAAAAAATAATGAAAACCAATTAATTAATATTAAAAATGATACTTCAGACAATAATTTTGATGATATTTTTGATTATATATATAGGCCACTTGAATTAGAGTATGTTTGTCTGTATGATTTTTATTCTTCTTATAAAAAAATTTTTAAGAGTAAAATAACCGAAGGACAAATTATTTACAGATTTCTAAAAAATCATCCACAAAAATCAAGTGTCATAATAGAAAATGTCAAACAAGTTGTTCCAGTTTTATTAGGAAAACAATTACAGATTATGATCAAG
Organism: Brachionus calyciflorus; assembly: GCA_002922825.1. Classification (NCBI taxonomy): domain Eukaryota; kingdom Metazoa; phylum Rotifera; class Eurotatoria; order Ploima; family Brachionidae; genus Brachionus; species Brachionus calyciflorus. The sequence goes on from NTPY01000875.1 coordinate 274,449, forward strand.
AAACATATTCTAAAATAATATTAATTCTGTTTAAACCATGGAGAAACAATTTAAATTTAATTAATAATAACGAGACATATATTATTTCATTAACCAAATATTTGGATAATGATAAAACTGAAAATACCATTAAAAACTATATAAGAAACATCCAATTATTGAAACAATCAAAAAATGATGGTATAGACCAATATCATGCTAATTTACTAGGAGAAACAAGTAATAATGAAAGACATATATTTGAACCAATTTTAGAAATTGATTCAGACGATATTTGTATTACAGATTTATTAAATTCAGATAATGTTAATAATTTCTTAACAGCAACCATATCCTTTAAAATCGATTACCAAATTACTCCTATTGATACTGAATATTTAATGGGAAACAAACAAAAAGAAAATACCTTAACAAAATTAGTTGCAAGCGTAATTTCAAATGTTTATTTTTCTACCGAATTTCTTGAGAAAGCAAAATTATTATCAGTCAAAACTAATATATTAAATATCGATGATATAATAAAAAATTTTAATTTAAATTATTAACAATCAATTTGTTGTAAATTGTTTTTAAATTCAGAATCAACGCAAAAACTAATTTATTTGGGAGGAAATGGCGGTGTTGGAAAATCACGAGTGATCAATGCTATAGAATTTTTTTTTAATTTTAATAAACGAAAAGATGCGGTTAGAATTTGTGCATTTACTGGAACAGCTGCTAATTTAGTAAATGGAAAAACAATACACAGTACATTCAAAATTAAATATAAATCAAATGAGAATGATGAATATATTTATTTGAATTTTGACGATAAAACAGCTTGGAATAAAGTCGAGTATCTAATTATAGATGAAATTTCTATGGTTTCTCTTAATCTTTTAGCTAATATAGATCTCACATTAAGAGAAATCAAAGATAGAAATAGCATTTTTGATAACTTAAACATACTATTCGTTGGAGATTTTTTCCAATTTCCTCCAGTTGCCGCTTACCCTTTGTACAAAAACATCAAATTTAACGAAGAAATATTAAGAACAGACCAATTTTCAGAGAAAATGAGAAAAGCTTATAATGGAAGAATACTATGGCTACATATTAAAGATGTTATTTTTTTAGATGAACCTATGCGTCAAATAAATGATTTGAACTATGCTGATTTCTTAACACGTGTGAAAAATGGCAAAGCAACTGTAGATGATATTTATGATTTGAAAAAAAGAATTATAAATAGTCCGATATCTGATCCTTTTACAAAAAACATAATAGTACCTAATAACTCATTCAAAATGCAAATAATTAATTCAATAATACATAATATAGAAATCCAAAATAGCCTAATTATCATTAAAGCTAAAGCAATTGATAGCATTTTACATGAAAAATCTAATCAGACTGAATTCTCACCAATAAATGTACAAATTACTGAATATTTACGAACCTTGGAAGAATCAAAAACAGAATATCTTTCCATAAATGTCCCACTTTCACATTGTATTAAATATTATCTGACCCATACTGTTAACTCAGCCCTTGGTCTTACTAATGGCTCCATTATTAATATAAAAAAACTATATCTAAGAACCAATGGTGAAATTAATCATATACTTTGTGAATTAACTGATTATCGACGGTCATTTCAAATTGAAGATCTTGAAATTAATCATTTTAATCTTGAAAGACTAAACAAATACTTTAAAATAACGATTAATAAAACAAAATATACAATAAAACGACAGCAATTTCCTATAAGTCCTAAATTTGTCTCTACCTGTCATAAAGTTCAAGGAAAAACATTAGACAACATGATTGTAGATTTAAATCTATCTGACTATAAATCTAATCCTTGTTGTTATTTGTATGTGGCATTATCAAGGTAATGTAGAATAAATTAAATTTTATGTGAATTATAATTTGTTTATAGTACAAATTTTTGTTATCAAAATTGGACAAGTTTTGTTATAAATTTAAAAAATAGTTCTGCAAACCCTAAAATGTAATTCAATTTTATGCAGCATAATTATTTTGTAACATTTAATCTAAACGAATATGTAAGACCAATTAAAGATGTTATATTTAGAGGAAACATTTATGTATCACATGATAGAGTTTGCAGACCTAATTTTTTAAATTTTCCTCAAATTAATTATATTTTCAATATTAATAAAGCAACTTTTGTATGAAATCAATTTTGTTGATATTTAAATATGAATTAAGTACAAAATTAGAATTCACATTCACGAACAAAATCTTAATCTATCTTTTAACATTTTTTAAAACTCATTCCACGTAATCCTATCCTTATCTCTGTATTTTGCAAAAGCTTGATACTCATGCAATGCAGAATCTCTTAAGTAAGAGCTTGCGAAAATAATCTTTTGTCTATCTTGAACTACTCCGTTACCTTCTAATACTAGTTCGACTATATATAGCCAATCTTCTATTCTTTCATTTTCTTTTCAGTGAAATGAATTAACATTATTGTTCGTCTTTGGAAAAGGGTTATAAGGAGCATATGATATTGGAGATGGACCTCCTTCAGAAGTTTTTACTATAGTTGTTACCTTTTTTCTATCTTTCAAATCTTCATCCTTCCTTTTTCTTCCTCAGTATCAGCTAGTTCGTCTCTTAGTTCATATTTTATCTCACTTTTGATGGGTTTATCTTCATTAATTAAAAATTCCTCTGCTAGAGTAAGTCCACTAGGTTTTTTAATTGTAGAACAAGTGGGAGTATTTATTGGAAATGAATACGAAAATTCAAGATTTTGGTCAAAGGTAGTTTTGTTTATTTCTTTTGATTTTTTATTTAATTCATTTAATCTTTCGGAAAATTTAAGCTTGCTACCTAAATCATTTTTAGCAATTATTAACTCGTTATTATTTTTAAGTAGTTCATGCTTTTCGGCATTTAAGATAAGTTTTTCTTTTTCTAATTTTTCGTATTCTAGTTTTATTTGATTAAATTGAAATTCTAAATCTGAAAATTTATTTATTTCTATTTCTTTTTGAGAATTTATATACGAAATTTCACTTTCTAGTGATTTTTGTTTTGTTTCACAACTTGACATTTTACAAGTTAAATCTTCGTTTTCATTCTTTAATTTTTCTATGTTTTCTTTAAGTCCATCTTTTTAGTAGATAACTTTTTTAATTCTTTTGTTAAATCAGAGACATTATTTGTCAACCTTAAAATATCGTTTTCTAGAATTTTCTTTTCTTCTTGAATTAATTATTAAATAAATTTTATTTAACCGAAATAATTAGTCTGTCGCGCGACTTTATTATATATCTCTATTTTAGACAAATTTAAATTTATCGTTTAATTATCTATCTATTTCGTTATTTTAATAATCGGTTTTGTTTTTCTCTGTTTATTTTAGTTTATCGCTGCTACCATTTTCTGTTATCCTTATATTTGGGATAATTAAAAGAATTATTTTTTTTTATAATTTTATTTTATTAACAATAAAACAACAAATACAAAAACTACACTAATAACAATTATAAGTTGAGGCCTAACTTTAGTTTTTATTTTATTTTTTGGAAATATTCGAATAAGACAAATAGTATTAAAGTAAACACATCTATTTATTGTTAAAAATATAAAGAATTAATTAAAAATATAAAGAAAGAAATCCGATAATAAAAAAGAATAAATATTGAAACGCGATGGTCAGTCTAGTGAAAGTTAAATTAAATTAAATTTAAAAATTTAATTAATTTGAATATCATGAAAAGCTAAATTAAAATATTAATTTTAAAAGTTAAGAAACCATAGTAACAAATTAACGATTAATATTTTAGAATAAATTATTTCTTGATCGGGTTTTTCTTCTTGAGTAAGAAGTCTCAAAAAAATAACGTATTTTAGTAAATTTATGAGATAACAATTTTCTAAAAGCCCTTTAAGTAGTCAATGTGTCAAATAAAAAGCTATAGTTTTAAACTCATTTGCTTTATAATAATTTCTTTTATTGATTGAGCTGAGCTTTCGATTTTTTTCGACTGGTAAAGCTGTTCCTAATAACCTTTTATCAATAAAGTGAGAAACCTTTTTTTAAAATAATTAATAAAATTAATTTAATTTTTTTTAAAAAGAAGTAATAATTTATTTATTCAGGTAGAATTTATCTTGAGAATTTTGTGAATCTAAAAAATTGAGTAAGATTTTTTTAAATGACCCAACAAAGCTCAAATGCATATAATAAAAATAACGTCCGTTGGTATGTCTATCCAATTGACAAATAAGAAAATCCTTTAATTGCCTCAAATTTATCCTGAATTTCTATGGATTTCTGTACTTGATTTGTATAATTCGACAAGGTTCTAATCAATATATTAGGAAGCGCAGAATAAATAATAACATTATTTAATCTTATTCCAGGTTTTAGGCATTTAATGCATCCATAGAATCCATTAAGCCTAATATTAAGTAAAATTTTTGTTTTAATTCAGAGAATTTGACATAAAATTATTTCAATTTAATGACGTAATTTTAATCAGTCTCAAACCATTTTCCAGTCTTCATCTTCTGTGAAGTCGTCATTTTTAAAAATTTTCTTTTAAGTAAACATGGAAAATTTTTACGGTCAACTAAACAACAACCAGCTAAATGATAAAACATGGCATCATTAAGGAAAATAAGGTTCAAGAGCTTCAAAACTTAAGTGCTATCTGATTTTCTAATTTTTGACTTGAAATTCGTAAATTACCTCCTTTAAAACCCTAGATTTCGATTTTTTTTAGGTGGGAAAAAAAATTTTTGTTTCTAGGGGTCTGAAAATAACTCAACTTTTATAAAGTTGTTGTTCTTTCAGGACCAAAATTTTTTTTAAATCATATTTATTCTGAAAGAGCATATAATTTTTTTAATTCTGGTGTATAATTTTATTAAAAAAAAAGGTTGATTTTATTTTGATTATTTGAATTATATTGATAATTAATTTGTTTTTATAATTTGTTGTTTCTGGATACAAAAATTGAAGTTATTACTGCGAGAAAGGAAAAATTTGGACTTTGGTGACAAAATAATAATTTATCTTAGGATTTGAAATTGACTTGGTCTAAAAAATATTTAAAATATTGAAAAAATTATCAATATAATTCAAATATTCAAAATTTAAATAAAAACGCATGATTTTGAGACTTTATTTAGATAAAATAAAAGTTAAATTCAAAAAAGTAAATTCATAGATTTGTTCAGAATTTCCTCTGGTTTTCAAAAAAAAAAAATTGTTGTCTTGAAAGTGACTCCTGGGACTACATACGATTTAAGTAAAAAAAATGTTTTTTTTGGCTATTTTTCAATAATAATAATTGTCACAACTTTTTTTTTTATTAAAATTATAATATAGAAATTTTATCCTCTTTCAGAATATATATGATTTAAAAAAAATTTTTTTTAAACGAACTGAAAGACCATTTATTTTAGACCACCGATTTAAAATTTTTTTTTTTCGGTTCATAATTAGTCTCATCTTTCGTTAAATGTAACCACTAATACTTGTTGCTCTGCTTGCATCGATACATATGTAATTCAAATCTTTAACCAAATTTAGGTTCACTTGTTTACAAATACTTATTAAATTTTCCCAAAAAAAATTAAAAACCATAAAACAAATCGGATAAAAAGTATGATTAATATCACTTCCACCAAAAACCATTACAGGAAATCCTTATTTGACTATTTTTTTAGTACAATCGAAATGATGCATACTGATTTTAGTAATATTATTCAAAAATTCTTTGCTTGTAATGCCAAGGTGAAAATGTTGGTTTTCGCTACCTTCATTTATTTCAACACCAAAATAAAAAGGTAGGTCACTAGCTATTTTTAAAAGATCAACCTGGTCAATTTTTTTTTTTATCTATAAAGTCATCTTGACCAACAATACTATTAATATCACCATTTTTAATTCTCCTATATTAAACATAAATTTAAAATAGTTTAGGCCCCGACTTATTATCATTCTTAAGAATGAGCTTATTATAAATGACTATAGGCTTTGACATGTGTCGGTATATTAGCTCTTCAATTAAATCTTTAAATTTAAAATTAATACCGTTAGATTTTTCATTTTCATTTATGATATCATTGATTTGATTTGAATTGATATTAATAGGTTTATGCAAATTTATTCCATAAACCATAATCTGTTGTGTCAATTCACATTTATTAGGTAACGAGTACAACATTCTGGTTCTTTACAGTCACAATTTGGGTACCTAACTTTCATTTTATGGTCGTCATTCCGATCTGTACAAATAGTACAATTATTGCGGTTACATTTATTATTTATTATTTTTGGAAATTTTTTAAAAAAGAAGTCAAGTTCGGCTAAAGTTTACAATTTGATCATAAAAATCGAATCAATTTTTTTTCTAATCTTAAAAAGTCAAATATAAATTATATTTTTTCTCTCGAATTATTTTAAAGAAAACAGTTTATGTTTTCCTTTTCTCTCGAAGTACTTCATAGAAAAAAAACTTATGTTAATTTCTCTTTTTTTAGGAATTAAATTAAAATTTATGTCGAAATTCTTTTTAATAAAAAAAGAAATTTCAAATTTGGTTTCAAATGTGAATTTTTAACTTTGTCTTTTTTTATGTTTTTTTCTACCTCTCTCAAAAATTTACATCTAAATCTGGGCCACTCCAAGATGAATGAAAAATAATATTTTCATAAGACCCTCTTGTAATTGGTGACATATTTGAGATAAAAGGAAGCATTGAGAAAATGATTTATTGTAACTAACACCATCCATAAATAAAACAAGACTTTTTGTATTTTTTTTATAAATATATCGTTCACTATCTATAATATCTGAAAAAGCACCTGGCTTTTAGATTTTAAATCATCTAATTAAACAAATGATTTAAGAAAATATTTTGTAAAATTTTTTTTTAAATATAATAATACCTATATACTGTTCAATTTTATGATAATGATTATCTTCGATGTTTTGTAATTGTATTTCTAAATTAGAGGTCCAAATTTTTATTACATTTTTATTTTTGGGCTTAGAATTAAATGAACATGATTCAGTTTTGCAATTTTTAATAGTTTTTTTCCTTTTTGTATAATTTTAACGGTTTGATTTTTACATAAAGAACAAACTAGATTTGTTCGAATTTCGTCAAATTTCATTAGACTCTTTAAGCGATAATACGATTGTGGAATTTTACTATCAATAGGAATTAATAACTGAATAAACTTATATAAAATGACTCGATTTGACTCTGCCAGTGAAAGTTTATCTGATGTTGATTCAAATAATGTTATGAATTCCTTTGTAGTAATTTCGCAGTTCGGATGTATAGGTTTATCAACATTAAAATTTGTGGTTTCCTCTTTACTAATAAGGTCCTCATCTTCATCGGTAATACAATCTATAGTGTCTAAATAAAAAAAGATTTTAAGCTGCACTTTCTTTTTTTTTTTATTAATTAATACCACTATCAGATGCATAAAAGGATTTTTTCAATTTTCTCTTCATATCCAATCGCTTTTTGAACCACGTCTGTTAGTACATTAATACACTATAAAATTTAAATGATATTAAGTACAAAATAAATTGTACACTAATAAATTAAAAAAAAGGTTCGTCCTGAGATTTGTTTTATACTTAATTTTGTGTGAGTAATCACAATATTTTTATTAAAAGATTATTTTTTTATCAAAATACTAAAATGAGCAAGTCAACTCAACTAAAAAGAAAAAAACTTGATCGCGTATCAAATGAATATGAATCAGATGGCGAGACTTTTCACCGTCCAAATAAATCTATTCGAAGTAATTCGCTTAGATTAGGTAATGATTTGGAATCAAATGAGGATGGGGAAGATAGTGGCATTTACTTATTAATTCAATTTATTTACAAACAAGTTCAATTTAACATAGTCCCAGATAAAACCGTTACTCTAAATCAAAATGATTCATCGTTAGGTTTTGTAAAACATTATTTAAACTTTATAAAGTTAAAATTATTAAGAAAGGTATTTTAAAATAAAGTCTAAAAATTCTAAAAATAATTTTATTTAAATTAGGTACTCATATATTTGTTATGAGAAAAGCTGAGCGTTTTAAATTTAACCTGTCACTAAAAACTAGTGACGAAAATGAAACAGAAAACCAGCTTAATCGTGGGTGTTAATATTAGATTTAACAAATACATTTTTTTTTCTGGTCTAATACTAGACGAGCAGCGTTTATCAAATTTAAGGAAAATTCTATGGTATTACTGATGACTTGTGGTAAATTTAAAAAAAGCTTAAGTTCACTAGTATCTTTAAAAATAATCACATGTTGAGTTCAATTATATTTTCATGTCATTTAGAGAGAAAATTTATATGTATAAAAAGAACTGGTTTGTTCCAAAGAAAGTTTCATTCTATCCGATTCATTTTTGGATAAAAAACTTAGAAATAATATGGTTTATTCTTTTGTGTTCTATAAAAACTTTACCTACAAGTTTGAAATTTCATTAGAAAAGTGCGATGTTTCAAAATATTTCAAATATTTTGAAACTTTTTTAAAAAATATTTGAATGTTTTTTTTTTCAATGAAGGTGAATCAAAACAAAATATCTTGATCTAAATAGCAAAAAGAATTTACTCATCTCAACCAAGTAGCGTATTTTGTTATTGTAATTTTCTAAATATTCAGAATAATCTGAAGGTCTATGTTTCAGCAACTTTTGAATTCAAAGGATCTTTTAATTTATTTTTATTTTTTTAAGGGTGTTTATCTCATTCTTAATTTTGATTGGGGATTTTATCAGGAAATTAGACAAGTCTTTAAAAATTTTCCTTGTCTAAACTAAAGAGCGTATTTAGTTATAGTGATTTATCAAATATTTAAAAAAAAATTAAATTTTTTTTTTTAAATTAAATTATTTGGAAAATTTACTATAACTAAATACGCTACTTAGATCAAGCATATTTAGTTTTGATACATCTTCATTGCAAAAAAAACACTCAAATATTTTTTTCAAAAAAATATTTTGAAACATTTCTAATGAAATTTTAAAACTTGTAGGTAAAATTGTTATAGAACACAAAAGAATAAACCATATTTATACCAGTTTAATTTTTTTTATAAAAAATAAAGCAAAATTTTATCTTTTTATTAAGTAAGTGGTCATCCAGGACATATTTGGGCTGCTAATTGTTATAAAATCCTCTTTAGTGAGGACAAATGTAAAAACAGCGTGCTTATACCATCAAATAAGACTCAAAGACAAGCTTGTTCTCCTAATAGAGTAAAACTATTACGGGGTAAGTAAAATAAAGAAGAGTTTGCATACAAATACAAGTACTCTGAAGATAAGAACGAGAAGATTTGGAAAATTATTACCGAAGCATTCAACACAAAAGGAAGACGGAAAAGATTCGAACTACAAAAAGCAAAAAACAATTTTTCAAGAAAAAATAATTGGTACGACGAGTAAAAAGTGAAATTAAAAGTTCAATTTTATCTTAATAACCATATGGGATATTTTTTGTCTTTTATTTAAAAAATTCATACAATTTTCAAAATGAAACAATATTAAATATAAAAAAAACTAAAAATATTTTTTTTGAAATATTTTGGGGTAAAATTTGCAACCTCGATTAGAATATTTTTATTAAAACTAAATTACTTAAAAAACCGATCAAATTTAATTACATTAAAAAAACAATAAACTTTCGAATTGCAAAATACATTATATTTTTTAATTAAAGAAATACTGCAATTCTATCGACTTAACGTGGTACTCGTGCCCGACTCTATATCAAAATGTCAATGATCAAAATAGCATAATCAGAATAACTGTATCAAAATAAATTTTTTTTTCACAAATTAATAAGTCAAAAAAACATAATTAAATTAGCTCAATCAAAATGTCAAATTTAAAATAGCATTAAATTAAAAAATCTTTACACAATTATTTTTTTTTGGTTGATAAATTAATTATATATTTATCAACAAATAAAAAATGAATACTCCTTAACTAGTTAATTAATTTTATTTTTTTATTTTAATTAAGTATAAGCCCCATGGGCAAAAAGAATAAAAATTGAGTATAAAAATAAAAGTATAAAATAAAATTTTACAAAATAAACAAATTATTTTTTATTCTGTTTGGTTTCCGTTCATCTCTGACTAAACGGAATATCAATTTTATATGTATTTAATTATTTATTTTATTTTTGAATTTAAAAATTTAGCTTATTATAATTATTCAAATTTAACAAAAATTGCTAAAAGATCAATATTAATAACTTTTTTAAAATAATTTCACTACAATCTTTTCTATTGCTAAACAGATATTTTAATTATTTTATTTTAATTGATTTATTCGCGATTGTGTTATTTTGAAAAATTTATTATGAAGCTGCTATTTTTATGCTATGCTAATTTGATTATTTTTTTTCGATACATTGCTATTTTGATTAATTTATTTTAATCGTTGACATTTTGATTCGCTCCCCTCGTGCCCGTAACGTACCGACTGTACTCGTTTTTATTTTAAAATTTTTAAAAAATTCAAAAAATTTTTTAAGTACGGGTACATTTACCACTCGGTACGGGTTCAGGATGGTAACCAAAAATAATTAATATAAAAATTATAAGTATAAAGGATGCTCGATTATGCCATAAAAAATTAAATTGACCTGTCTGGTCATTCAGGCATACTAAGAAAATTAAAATATCACTAAAAAAATTCAAATTGATGAAGTTAAAGAACTTTAAGATTCAACAGTTTGAATTTTTTAATACTAATTTTTAAATTTTTTTATGTTAAAAATATTTTTTTAAAGTTAAATTAATTTCATTTAGTTTTTATGATGAATTTAATTTTTATCAACACTGTTATTTAGAATTCTAAATTTTAAGCGACATTTTTTTTTTAAATTTTTTTACTTCACAATATTTCAAAATTGTATGTAAAATTTTATTAAAACACAAAAAATCATCCCATATATTTTATCACTTTTTTTCAAAATTTTTTTTTCTAATATATTTATCTATTTCATTTGTGTATTTTATTTTGATTATATTTTTTTAAATAAATTTTGAAATTAATTAAATTTTTAGTTTATTTTATTTTAAAGAAAATTTTTTTAAAATTTATTTCTGAATTAAAAAAATTCTAAATATGTCGAAAAGCGTTTTTTCATTAAAGTTTAGACGCGTCTTGTATCTTTTAAATGGTAAAGTTTTCAGGATAGGAAAAAACTCTTAAGGACGCGTTTATTTATACGTGAAAACGCGTCTTCGGACGCGTTTTTTTTTTCCCGGGCAATAGATAATTCTTTGTTAGGCTTATGGACAAGTAATCAAATCTCTTTAAAAATGCAGAATAAACTTGAAACTTACTTAGAGACAAATCGATCTTATGAAGTTATATAAACCATTATGGTTGAAATAAACAACAAAAATTGGAATAAAGCTAAATTTTTATGGCTAAAGAATTTGGCAAAAATGTGTTTTGAAAGTCAAAAAATTGACGCTTTTGGGTCAGAGTATGATCATTTTATTAAATATATGAGAAGTTTCCAAGATTACACTTCATCGTATGAATGCAAAAAATGTGAGGCTGGGAAAATATCAGTTTTAAGCGATTTGCTTATTTACAAGAAAGATAGAAAAGTATTGATCAACTTTAGTAAAAGCTACATGATTTCGTGCAGGGTTTGCAAGTCAAATTTTCAATTAGAAAATTCTTGGAAACTCCCTTATGGTTGTTTTTTGAGACCTTTGAAAAAATAGAAATCATAGAACTTCCAGACAAGTTAGCTACAAGGTGAAATTTTAAAATCTTCTATTTGTTACAGAACAAAAATGAAAAAAAATTCTTAAACGAAAAGTGGCTCCGTAGTAGCCAAATCATAATATGTTTAAAAGATCAAAAGTACAAAAATAAGGTTAAACATATTCTTCCAACGGCTTTTAATTTTTTTCTTATCACAAAAATTTTAGAAATTATCTTAAAAAATTAAACAGCCAGGTTTATTTTATTTATTCAAATCTTTTCTGATCTTTAACTAGTATAATATAAACAAATATTTAAAAATT
>NTPY01000875.1:315887-330517 GCA_002922825.1 Brachionus calyciflorus
TTCAACATTTTTGCAGACCTACATTCACTTTGTATCAATTTAAAGACTAAGCTTATCACTTCCTGTTCAAAAGTTATAGCTATTTGAATGAATTGAAATTTACTCTACAGACGAAAAGCCAGCCATCGCAAAATTTAGAAATTGTTTTAGGTGATGTTATAGAAAAGCTCAAAACTTTTCGTGGAAGGTCAAAAATTAGACTCTTAGATTACAAAATTTACATGAAAATTTTACCTTTTTAAAACTTTAGATTTTTCACATGATTATTTAATTTTAAAAATAAAGACTTTTCCTGACTTTATACTAAACACAGCAAATTTAAAGATTTGGTCAATAAAAATTTGAAATAAACAAACCAACAGAAATTATTGAAAAATAAGTAGTAAATAATTGTCACTAGCTAAACGATTTGGTAATTGGATAAAATTCTGTAAAGAAAATGGATTTATCTCGAAATTATAGGAAAAGTCTTTATTTTTAAAAGGTAAATAGTGATACGTTAATTCTAAAACTACTAGCGTTGTTTTTAATAAACAAAAGTTTTCATGTAAATTGAATGGCTAAGTAGTCTCATTTTAGACCTGCTCAATTTTTTATAGCAAGTTTCAGAATTATTTAAGACGGTGTTCGCTCTTGTACAATTTTCATTAATAAAATGACAAGTTTTTTTTTAATTACATTTTTTTGATGTTCAAATTTACTCAAAAAAGGCCGGAAAAGAATGGAAGCTATGTTCTAAATAAATTTTACTTCAAAGAAATTAATCCCTTACTTAATTTCGGAGATTAAAGATGCCTATCTTTTTTATTCTACCTAAATTTTGAAATTTTTTCACAATTTATTTGGTATGAAAAAAATCAAATTTTGTTTTTTTTTACTTTTTTAGAAGACAAGTATAAACTACATTACAAATTAAAACTAACTTGTAAGTTTCTTTTCCTTTCCATTTCCTCAACTCTTCCTCTACTTTTCCTTTTTTGAGAAAGGAAAGGTTTCAAAAAAATCCTTTATAAAATATTTGTTTTTATTGATTGTTTTCTTCAGAGGAAGAGGAAAGAAAAAGAAACGTAAAAGTTAGTTTTAATTTTTACTGTATTTAAACGCACATAATCAAGCAATGTCAGCGCCTGGTCTACTAAAATAGAAAAAAAACAGGAATTTTAATTTTTTAAGGTGCTCCAGTATCTTTAAATTTTATTTCTCAATTGATAAGCGATTCCGAAAATTTTCTGAATAAAAATTTAAATTTGTAATGATAATATCTAGCGGAGATGGTTTAGATTTTTTAGAACAATATTTTATTTTGAAGTATTTCTGTAAAAAAACCTTATTTTTAGACATTTTAAATTACAAATTTAGTTTTTCTGAAACTTTAATAATCTTTATTTTGGTTTTTACGAGTCGAATTGTTCAAAATCAAAACCAATTTTTATAAAGCATGGTTAGCTCTATAATTCTAAAATATTTTCGGAAGATTTTTATCAGAATAGACATGAGTTATTAAGGCTCAAAAACAGCCAAATCTTAACTAAACGGTGAATTATTCATTTTTTATTTTTTAGCTAATGATGCAAAAATTGTAAAGATTCTAACTCTTTAAGTATTAAAACGGAATTTAAAACAGTGGTAGCAACTACGGATAATTATTTTTTTCGAGTGTTTTTTTAAATTTTTGTTTGTTTTTTTTTAATAGTTAGAAAAAAAATTGAGAATCCCCTTTTTAAAAAACAAAGAAAATGCAAGAAAATCCATTTGCATTTTTATGTTGTCTCTGATAATGATAATGTAAGGCTTTTTAAGAAATTTGAACTTATTATAGATTTTCTACGAATCTTGAGATGGTTTTAGGAAAAAAAATAACATCTAAGCTAAACTTACACTTTTTCTCAAATACATTTTTTTTCTCAAGCTTTAGTTTTTTTTTACGCTCATGACTTAATGTTAATACCAAATAGTTTTATTTCAAGTTTTGAAAATTTTCTTTTAAATATTTATTTGATTAGATGCAAATTCAATTCAGAAAGTTATATAATTTTTTTTAAAAAATTTAATTTTACGAAAAGTTTTTTTTAAAAATAAAATTGTAAATAAAACAAACAATAAGCCAAATAAAGTGTTATTTATTTGCAGATCTAATTAAAATGAATTGTTTGTTTCTTAAAAAAGAATGTAGATTCTACCCATTATGAAACCCTATACGGACACTTAAAAGCCAAAATTTGAAAAATTGTTCAAGTTTTGTTTGAACTTAGTTTCTTAAGCAACAATTTTTTTTTATTTAATACAGAAATTTAAAATGAATCGAGTAAATAGTCAAATACAAGTTTTGATTGTTTGTTTTTTTTACTCGGGATTTTTTTCCATTCCGTTAAAATACGAAAAATAATCATAGATTCATTTCACTTCCATTTAATTATTATTTCCTGGTTTATAAAATCGATTTTTATTCTACAAAATTTGAAATTTTCCATTTGTTTTTAAATAATCCTAAACTTTTCGGTCCCAAGCAAATAGTTTTAAGAATTTATTAAGTTTTTTTGAAAATCATTAGAAAAAAAAATTGAGCCAAAATAAAAGGTCAAAAGAAAAGAAAAAATTGAATAATTATCAGAAATTTTCTTGTTTTATCTTTAAATAAATATTGACCTCATTTTGGCTAGCAAATCGACTATTGTCATGACAACTGCTTATCAATAATCGAAATAATTATTTTTCTTTATTTTTTTTAACGTAAGAATTGAATTTTATTGGGAATCTAAAGTTTTTAGCAATTTATTAGAAAACTTAATCTTGACAATTACCGAATTACCTTGTTTATTATAAGCGCCCTGCTAAACTCTTTTTTTACAAAACTGAAAAGCAGAAAAAATTTAATTCTGTTATAACTTAAAAGACTACACTAAAGTCAATCAGACAAGTCAAACCAAGAGACAAAATTAATTTTTTTTAGAAAAATTTCACCCTTCGAAAAGGTGGTTTTCAGCCGCTTGTAATCATCATCATCGGCCGAGCTTTTTAGGCACGGTAATCAAACTGCTTATTAGTTTTCACTAGATGATTACATTCAACATGTGAAATAGGTCTTTTATTGTGCTGCGACCATTCAGCACTCGACCATTAATAGTTTATCGTCATTTGATGGACATAGGTAAATGGTGTTTTACTCAATATAACGCAAGGAAAATTTTTTATTTTTGATATACAGTACAAATTAAAACTAACTTGTACGCATTTTGTTCTTCAACTCTTCCTCTTGAAGAAGAGTCGAGGAAGAGTTGAGGAAGAGGAAAGGAAAAGAAACGTACAAGTTAGTTTTAATTTGTACTGTAAATTTTTGTTGAAAATTTTCTAACCCATTACTGACTCGAACTCACGACCTTCTGCGCCAATTTGAAATTCATCATCCAAAGACGCAATCAACTGAGCAATGCCTCCCCTATAAGCAAGGTTTTACGGTATGCCCTCCTTTTTAAGGTAATGATATTATACTTTAATGCTCCCGAATTAACGTCGTAAATTCGGGACCGTACTCTATTTATATTTGCTATAATAGGGGTAAGGTCACGATGAAGTACTCATTAGAACATAAAAGAAATTTTGATGTTATACAATTAGATCTAAACAATATTGTAAACGCATGCACTTTGGGTATAATTCTGGAACATTAAGGAAAATTCGATGACAAGTTAAAATTTTGCAAAGCACTTAAAAATACTTTTGCCAACGAAAAAAAATTTTACGTTGTGAAGTAAAGTTTGCTGCATTTGATTTAAAAGTCTGCGAAAAATTGTGCATTTTTAATTTAATTGTTAATTGCGTATTTAAAATTATTGCATTTTTTGCATGAAATTTTTCGGAATAAAAATACCAGGATTTGGTATTGATTGATGATATATTATATTAAAATTTGATCCAAAGTTGTAGCATTTGAATTTTTGATTAAAATCGATCAAAATTTTTGAATTAAAATTTTTAAAATTTTCTTTAATCCTTTTTTTCTTAATTGTATGAATGAACTTTAAATCAAAATACATGTCACTCTATGAAATAAAATACGAGGAAACTAATGGTTCTAAAATCAGCTTACAATTTTAATCTTATCGAGAGATAAACGGCTTCAAAAAAATGCATCAGTCATTTTTCAAAAGGCTACCATAAACTGTATGATATGAATTTTTTCCTTTTTTTGTTGGAACTTACCATAGATTTATCAATTTTTTATATCTCAAAAAATGGACAAACAGTACTTTAAGGGTTAAATTTTTCAGAAGAATAAAAAATATTGAAAAAGAAAAAAAGCAAAAGATTTTTTTCGTTGGCAAAAGTACTTTTAAGTGCTTTAAAGTGCAATTTTTGTTGATAAAAAAATAGGAAAAAGAAAATTGACAAAAAAATTTTAACTTGCCAAATTCGATTACTGAGCACAACCATATTCTCAGATAAGAATTGAGTTAAGCAGGACAGAATCATGGGTAAAAACAATAATTTTGACCGATATAAACAAACAAAAACATACGATGATCGTCCGATATCTGGAAGTTTTATAATTTTTAACTTCCTTGATAACGGTCGACTTATCCGTTTGACTAAATAGACCTTCACCATCATATGTTCTTGAACATGAATGGAAATTATTAAATGGAAAAAATTAAAGCACGCAATTACGTGCACGCTGAATCTCTAAAAGAGTCAGTCTTTTTTACCAAAAAAAAGATTGGCCTTGAAAAAGTTCAGCGTGCATGTAATTTCTAACTTATAATTTTTGAGCAAAAATGAAAATTTAAAAATGAGCAAATTAAAATTAACTTGAACGTTTCTTTTCCTATCCTCTTCCTCATCTCTTCCTCGACTCTTCCTCTTCTTTTCCTTTCCTTTCTCAGGAAAGGAAAGGTTTCAAAAAAATACGTTAAAAAATATTAGTTTTTATTAAATGTTTTCTTCAGAGGAAGAGGAAAGGAAGAGTCGAGGAAGAGTTGAAGAACAAAATGCGTACAAGTTAGTTTTAATTTGTATTGTACTTTGCCACGAAATCTGTCTATTTTCTTTTAAAAAAAGAGTTCACTGGAATAACGTTCAGTGTTCCGATATTTTTTACAAGATAAGTTAAATTTAAGAAGAAAATATTCTTTCTTTTTTACTTAAATAGTTTACAGAAAAAATGCCAAAATTCTAAAAATAAATCTTACTGTTTTGATTGTCTCATCATAACTTTCCTTAACTCGTTCAAGCTCTTTTTCCAAAAGTGTTAAACTTTCATTTTTGTGTCTTATTTCACGTTCATAACTTTCAATATTAATATTTAATTGATCGATTTTTTTCTGTAAACTTTTAATGTGACCAGTTGATTTTTGAATTTTATTTTCCAATTTAGAAACACGTGAGTTGGCCTCTTTTTCCAATTCGTCTATAGTCTGTACTAATACGTCATTTTGCTCAAGTAAATCTTTCACATATGACTCCAATGTTTTACACTTTAATTTAATTGTTTCCTCGTTAAGTGGTTCTTGCAAGTCGAATTTTTTCAATTTATTCTGATAGAGCAACTTGAACTCATCGAGTAGTCCTTGCATTTGTATGCTCGTGCTAATACTACGACTACTCGTACTATTCGACTTAATAGATGTGTCCGACATTTAGAAAATTTCAATTAAAACAAAAAAAAAGGAATTTCTATGAAAATAATTTCAAAAAAAAATTTTTTTCGATGTGGTCAATCGAATGGATTTTATTAATTTTTTTTTGTTAAATTTTTCTTTATTAATTTTTACAGTCACTATGGTTACTATTCAAAGAGCGTTGCAATGATAATAAATCCTTTTAAACATATATATATTAAACTGGACGTTAAATTGGCATTTTTAAATTTCGAGACGATAATTAATTAATAGAAAAAAAAGCAAACTTTTTTATTTTTCAAAATTTTTAAAAACACTTACATTTTATTTTTATAAAAGTTTATAAAGATAAAACAAAAATTTTTTTCTAACCTAATTTTCGTAATCAGGCTAGGTATTTTTTAAATTATTTTGCAGTTTTTAATCGGATGTAACTATTTTTTTTCAATATATATTTGATTAGGCTTTTGAAAAACTTAAAACGTAAAAAATCTTGAGACAATATTTATTCTTTTAAAATTGAATTTTTTTCAAGAGTAGTATATTCTTATTTTATTATCAAATTATTATTGAGGCTATTACTAAAACGCATTACATTGTTATTCATTTTTTGAAAAAACTAACCACCATTTTTTTAAAGAGTTTTATACCAACTCCGGTCTGTAAAGAGAATTTTAAGAGTTTTTAGAAAAAATTATTTTCAACTTTTCTGGAGCAATATTTAAAAATTTATTCAACCTAAGTATCGAAATTTTGAAATTAAAAAAAAAACTGATCGTTCCTTTTACTGAAAACCACCAAGGCAATTAACTATGGTAACTTAAAATTTTTTAGGGATTCGGTTAAATTTTTTTCTAAAAAAATAGAAAGTGCCGCTATGATACGATATTTTACCATATTTTACGTAAAAAACGGTAATCTAAAAATCGTAATTTTTTTATAAAAAATCGGTATTTATGGTAAATTACCGATATTTTACGTAAAATTTAGTAAAAAAAAATTTCCAAAAATTTTTTCGGATAAAAAAACTTTGGAGAAAAAATTATGTTTAAAATTATTTTTAGACTGGAACACGAATAATTTTTTTGGATAAAAGAGATCGAATTTACAACAAATTTAAAACATAATAAGTGTTGCAAGTGTTATAAGTGTTAGTGTTGCAGAACTTTATATGAGTGAATTTACAAGAGTTTTTTTTTAGTAAAAAATTATTTTCAACATATTTTTTTCTCCGAAGTATATTTATCCGAAAAAATTTTTGGATATGTTTTTTTTACGAAATTTTAGATTACCATTTAAAATATAGAGTTAACCATGCTTTATAAAAAATGGTTTTGATTTTGAACAATTTGATTCATAAACCAAAAAAAGGTTAGATTTAATAGAAAAATCCCCACTTTAAAATTCCCCATCGTAATTTTCCCCACTTTTTTTCTCCCCATTTGTAAAATTCCCCATTTATAAAAATACCCACTTTATAATTTTCCCCATTTAGAAAATGCCCCACTTAGAAAATATCCCAATTTTAGAAAAAGAGTTAACCAATCAAATTTTTTTTTG
Organism: Brachionus calyciflorus; assembly: GCA_002922825.1. Lineage (NCBI taxonomy): Eukaryota > Metazoa > Rotifera > Eurotatoria > Ploima > Brachionidae > Brachionus > Brachionus calyciflorus. Next base: position 323,063 of record NTPY01000875.1, read on the forward strand.
AAAATTAATTAATTTAGTTAATTTTCTTTGATGTTTGCCGTTTCTCAGTCAATCAAGATAATTAATGTTTTTTTATCTTTAAGTTTTCTATAAAAATTACCTTCGTCATTTGATTTTTGAGAGGTAACCATAAAGGTATGAAACAAAACACCATTTTACAAACAAACAACCAAACTAACTCTACATAACGTCAGTTCTGGGAAAAAGTTCCATTGTAAAAAAGAATTTTTTTCCTGTTTTGTTGGATCTAACTAAAATGTTACAAGTGGTAGCCAATTTAACTTTAGAAAAATTTTATTCCGTAAGAAAATTCCACTTAAAATGGTGAATTGAAATGATTGAATAGAAATTAACTTCACAGATCCTAAAGACTCAAACCGAATCGTTTGAATAATCATAAGCATAACCTTACCTTCAGAACGATTCCTAATTCACTTTAAGTCTTCTTTAAAAAAAAATTTAATTACTCCTCCCACAAAGTGGGGAATTTTAGAAACGGGTAAAATTCGTGAGTGGGGAAAATTATACAAAGGAAAATAAAAATGTGGGGAAATTTCAAATGGGGATTTTTATAAAAACAGAAAGTGGGGATTTTTCTTATTTACCATAAGGTTACTACAGTTTCAAAAAAACTAAATTTTTAACGAAAAATGACTAAATATAAAGTTTTCTTACAAAAATACTTCAGAATAAAATAGTTTTCTAAAAAATCCAAAACATCTTCGCTAGATATTACCATTATATATTTAAATTTTTATTCAGAAAATTTTCGGAATCGCTTATCAATTGATGAATAAAATTCAAAGATACTAATATTAATGACTTGGGGCACCTTAACTTTTGTGTAAAAGTATGATCTTAAATTAGGAAAATCACTTTAGATTAGAATTTTTAGTAATAATTAAGTTCTTTTTTTGCAAAAAATGGAAAACTATTTATTTAACAAATTTTGTAAAATATAATTTAAGCTAATAAATTATTAAACTTGATTTTTCCAATAAACTATTGATATCTATTTGAGAGCTAATTTGATAGAATTTAAATAATTAATAATATTGTAAGCTAAACTCATTTTACTGGTATCACACTTAATACCATTTGAATCAGTGGTTGGACGATAAAAAATACCAAAAAGTGTCCATTTTTTATTAACAGAATACATTACTGGATTGCCAAGATCACCAAAACATATGTTTTTATTCTTTCCAAATGTACAATAGGACGAACTTGAATATTTTTTACATTCATTTGCATCATTTTTTACAGTTAACCGTGTCTCTAATAGGGATGCTGACGAAGAATTCACGGTTCCATCTATACTTCCCCATCCAGCAGTCGTTATTTCCTTATTTAAAATTAGAGAAGATTGTTTAGAATTCGGTAAACAAATAGGTGAAACGTTTGGATTTGTAACTGGTCTATGAAGCTTTAAAACAATTAAATTATTTTGTATTTTTTTCACACTTATTACAGAGTAAAGCTTATTTGAATCAGGATAATAAACAAGTTCATTAGACCCCAAAGCAACAAATATGTTTTTTAAATTTGACTCAAATATTTTATTATTTAATGTTAAAACATGTTGATTTGATATTAGAGTTCCACTTAAAGCGAAATTCAAAACATTATTGATATAAAATCGAATTTGAACTATCCATGGCCATGCATTTATTTTAGAGACTGTGCCACCAACAATTCTTTTCTGAGTCCTAATTCCACAATTTTTTTTCACATATGGCTGAGAAGGTTTTCCGAAGACAACTCTCTTTATCCATTCTAAGTAAAAAGGTACAGTTGTAAAGTAGCTTAATTCGGTATTTATGCAAGAAACTTTTTCGTTTGATGTGGTAAAGCTTGATAATCCGTAAACGAACCATTTTCCATTTTTAAAGTATTGCAACGGACCACCTGAATCACCTTGACAAATGTTTGAATCATTAGATAAACCTAGTGCACAATAATTATTATACCGCGAGTAATCGCATCCTTCTTCACTTTTATTATTTTTAATAACCAATGATGCTTGTAATAATAGTTTAGACACATCGGCAGTCCAATTTGTCATTCCCCTGAAACAATAATATTTTTTAATTGTGCTGAGAAAAAGTTTTTCCTTGTAAAATTTAAAAATATGTAACTAATTAAATATTCTCATATAAAAATAAAACTTTTTTTAAATGCTTATAAACTCGATGTTAAAAATTTAAAAAAAAATTACCATCCTGTCGCAACAACTATTTTTTTCTCAATTTCATCCAGTTTTACTGTATTTGGTAAACAAATTGGTTTTACTTTCTTGGAAAATTTTATTTTTTTCGTAAGCTTTATCAAAGCAATATCATTATAAATTACAGTGGAAAAATAATCTGGATGCATGTAAATTTTTGAAGCAAATGCTGTGTTTGACTCTGTTTGAGGATCGTTTAAATTATTTGTTCCATAAATAAATTTATATTTTCGAATGTCTTTTACATCTTCTACGCAATGCGCAGCGGTAAGAATCCAATCAGGCGCTATTATTGAGCCTCCACATGTAAACGAATTATCAATCATCATAGCTACCATCCATGGCCATGAATTATTCAATGCAACTTGTCCATTTACTATTTTAGTCTGAGGTTTTACATCAGGGACACCACATTCATAATCAAATTGAGCAGTGATTTGATTTAAAATAAATAAAGACTGTACAATTGTAAGATAAAATGCAAAGCTTGAACACTTCATTTAGAATTTTTAATAAATTTTGATAAAAAATTGAAAAATATCAAAATGACTTCATTTGTTTTTAAAATTTTTTTTATACCCAGATATTTGACTCAATCAGCCGAGAAATTTTTCATTGTTTTAATTTGTTTTTTATAAATTTATTACGCCCAGGTTTTTAAGTCAATCAGCCGAGAAATTTTTACATTATTTTAATTTGTATTTTATATAAGAATCTTGAATAGAGAATATACTAGTAATTTTTGATTTTTTATTTTTAATTCTAAAAATTATGTTTATTATTATTATTATTATTATTTATTTATCTGCAACGGGTTACCCCGCGGAGCTAAGAACCAACGTTCTTAGCTATGGCAGATTGTTTTTTTCCAGTTTGAAAAGTCTGAGTCTAAATTGTTCTTGAATCCATTTACTGTGTCTTGATTTTTAGTTGTTGTCGATAACTTATTCCAATGAGGTATGACGCGATTAGTAAAATAATTGTGCCTAGTTGGGCAAGATTTGACTAGTTGTCTGTAAAGATCATCATGTTTTCTAGTTGACCCAGCCGGACCAGAAACATTTGGACGTCGAGCAATCGGATGAAACCATTCTATTTTATTTATATTTTTATCAAATTTAAAGTATTGAATTAAATCACCTCAATAATAATATATGATATTTAATGATATTAATAATATTTTAATGATATTTTAGTTTTTACTATCGAAGATCTTTAGTTTCAGATCAATTAAATCAATTAGCCTTTAAATAAATCTGAAAACATGTCTGAAAGTATAACCAAAGCAGTAAGAAAGGACAATATTTTGACCATACTTTCTTGCTACCAAAATGAAGCTAATAAAATTTGGCAACTTTTTTTTAAATAAAGCTTCTTTCTTTTAAAGTTTAAATCAAAATAGCCAAAAAAATTATATAAGAATTTGATATATAAGAATTTGATAAAAATATATATTAGCCTTATATAATGATTTTTACTGAATCTAATTCTTCGAACTAAAATCGAATTTTATTAAAATTTTATGAAAACAAATGGTCGTGTTAATGTCCAAATTCAATAAAGTAAATTTAGAAAATTTTTTTTAATAAAAAGAGTTGATTTTGATTTCTATTGAAGATACTTAAGTTGTGCTTTTAAAAAATTTTCAATCTTCTTTTAATAAAAATTTTAGACAAAAATATTTTGAAAAATATCAAATTAAACTTGACAGAAATTTTCCCAATTTCAAGGAACTAAACTGGCCACTGGATTTACCCAATTAAAATTTAGTTCTTAACTAAAGATTTACCTCTAATTAATTTATTTGGTTTTAATTTTTTAAATTTTATTTAATAAGGGTTCTTTGGCTAATCTGATTCAAAATTTGAAAAAAAAAATGTTTCATTAAAAAAAAAAGTTGCATTTAGAAAATTGTAGTTTTTGGAAATTTTTTTTATTTTTCGGAATAGAAATAAAACTAGATTAAGGCTTTAAACACTTCTTCCAAATTCCGAACACCAATTTTACGAGCTTTTACGCAATACTATTATCTAGGAAGCATTCGACCGCTTAGATAATGGTCTTGCCTGAAGTCTGGTAAAATTTTGAATTAAAAAAATTGGCTGTGCGAATTTGAAAAAAAAAAATTTATAAGGTGCACAGGTTTATTTCTTTTTCTTTTTAAATGGATACCTGAAAAACTAAATTTTTGATTTATATAAATTTTTGATATTTTTACATAAAATTTGTGCTAGAAAAATGGTTGACGGAATTTGACAGAAGTGTTTAAAGCCTTGCTGGGACCGGTCCGTGTTTTAGTAACACCCTGGAATAATAGATACTTTTCAAAATTTCAGAAACATTCAACCCCTAAAGTTCAACAAAAAAAAAATTTTACCCTCCCTAAAAAGCTATCCTGGGTTTTCATATATGTAGATTACGATTTTGATGTCAAAAACTATATCTGAAGATAGTGTGGACGTTTTAAATTTCCTGAATTTAAGAATAAGCGAGTTTTTTTCAAAAAATGTAAAAAATATACACAGGATTCAAAAGATAATGCTAAATGTGGTGGTGTTACATATGTAGCTTTGAAATACATCACTGTGTTTGTAAAAAAAAATTATTTCGGTGAAAAAAGTAAAAATTTACAAATATTGCAATGAAAAAAGTTATTTTTGAAAAATTTATGAAAAAAGGAACATTTTGCTATATTTATGATCATTTAGGCTTGTCTCTTTGTGAAAATACACCCGGGTGTCTTTTTTTCAAAAATAGGGGAGGGGGGTCTGTTTTTCAGGTATCCTTTTAATTTTTTTTTTTTTACTTTTTTCTGATGCTTATGAAAATCGAATTAATTGTCCTGCAGATTAGTTCATGAACATTTTTCGAGTGGATAGGTATGGGTCCGTAAATAGATATATTTTGTTTTAGTTTTTGGCTGAGTATGCAGGACGAAAGAAGCATCCGACCGCTTAGATAATAGTCTTGCGTGAAAGCTCGTAAAACTAGAAAATTGGTTTAAAGCCTTGTTGGGACCGGTCCGTGTTTTTCAAAAAATTGGCGGTCCGTGTTTTAGTAAGACCCAATTAAACTTGATAAATACTTAAAACATTTTGCTGTCACAAAATAAATATGTCAGATAATTACCAAAAATCTATAATTATTGCAATAAAATATGTTTGATACACTTTTATTAGTTTGGAATGCCTAAAATACTTGGAAAACTACAAATTTACAGTTATTCATCCAATTTTCTTTAAAAAGGAAATTTTTATTTAACTTTCATTGCTTTACCAAGTAAAGTAAACGTAAAAGTAAAGTAAGGTTTGCAGCCCTATTCTGTATAATCAAAGTTTTACTGTAATATAAATTTTTTTTTCAATTTGAGAGGCAGAAAATAAAATATGAAATTACCATGACTACCATTATAAACATTTTGATTTGAAAAAAAATTATAAAAAAATAATTTATTCTTTGAAAATTGACTTAGAAATAAATAAAAAAAAAGCTATGGCCAACTGTTTAATACCTGATCACTATCCAAATCAAATTGACATAACTCGAACTCCGTTAGCATTTGGCGATAGAGCAGTACCAAGACTAGTAAATAAAAACAAAAATATCAATTTTTATAACTTTTCCTCTAAAGCATTTATATTCTTAATTTAGAATAGAGAATTAAATGATTCAATATTATTGACGAGACAACGAGCTTTAAGATCTCTTTGTGATTATTTACACGATCCAGAACACATAGCCTCGTGTATTTCAGAAGAAATACCGACTTCATTAAAACAACTTCTAAGTGACGCTGATCCATTTTGTCGCTATAAATCAGCAGAATGTCTTTATGTTCTTAGTTGTAATTCAAATGGTCGAAATGCCATTGTAAATCAAGACATTATTCAAAATTTATCGATTTTATTCGATGATCAAGAAATAATGGCAAGAAAAAATGCTCATAAAACAATTGAAATGGTGTCGGAGTTTTCGATTGGTGCTGAAGGAATAGTAAAATTAAAATTAATAAAAATTCTCGTTGAAAAATTAAAGACGGAATTAGACGAGATTAAAGATTTGATTTTAGATACATTACATTTTTGTATGCAAGTAGATACAGCTCAGGCATTAAGCTCACAAGCTATGGAGGTATTTACTAATTTACTTAAACATGAGTCAAAGACTATAAGAGCAAAAGCGGCTAGGGATATATTTGATTTAAGTATTCCATTGGAGGGAAAACTAGAGGCGCTTAAATTCGATACAGTAGCTACATTGGTCAATTTATTAAAAGATAAAGATTCAATTGTAAGATGTAAATCTGCACTAGCTATTGAGGCTATTGCGATTACAACGCCTGGTAAATATAGTTGTATTAAAGCGGGAGCAATAGAGAGTTTAGTAGAGCTATTGAATGATGAATTAAGTGAAATGAGAGTAAATGCTTTGAAGGTAAGATAATAAAAATAGTTTTTTGATTAGATAGAGTTTAAATTTTTTTTATTTAAAAAAAAAACAGGCGATAACGTGCCTAGCAGAAGCTCCTGAAGGCAGAAAAGAGTTATTAGATCATATTGAAAAAATTAAGAAATTATTAGATGATAATGTACCCATAGTATCAAAACACGCTGGTATTGCTGTCAGAATTATTACATGGAAACCATAGATATTATTTATTTAAAAAAAATTTTATTAAAGTCAAATAAAAATGATTATATAAAGGATATTATTTTTTCTTAAAACTTGCTTAATAATTGTTTTAGACGCCTTAAGATATTGTACATGGGATGCTTAAGACCCTCATATAAACTTGTCAACTTATAATAGAGATCTACTGTAATTAAAAAAAATATTTTAAAACGCAAAAGCAATGTATTTCTAAACAATAACTGATTTAATTAGGTCTATATCCTTGATAATGTTAAAAGCTACAGACATTTTGTTTATAAAACAGTTTTCACCAGTTTTATCAGTTGTAAGTTGATAATAAAAACCGAAAAGAGTCGATTTTTAATCAACAGAAAAAATTATTGGATTCCCCTCATCACCAAAACAGATGTTTGTCTTCTTTCCAAATGTACAATACAGTACAAATTAAAACTAAATTGTACGTTTGTTATCCTTTCCTCTTCCTCGACTCTTCCTCTTCTTTTCCTTTCCTTTCTTAAGAAAGAAAAGGTTTCAAAAAAATAAGTTATAAAATATTTGTTTTTATTTATTGCTTTCTTCAGAGGAAGAGGAAAGGA
>NTPY01000875.1:333235-347090 GCA_002922825.1 Brachionus calyciflorus
TGAAAAATACATAAAAAAAAAAAAAAATTTTTTAATTTTTATAAATGTTGGCTTATAAAATAAAAATTTTTTTGATTATAAACAATTTTGATTATAAGTTGTAAGTGAGTCTATTTTATTTGAAACAGAAGAGTTTAAACCAAATGGCTTTAATGTATTAAAAATAAGAATTAAATCTGTCTCTAGTCTTAATCTAAAAAAATTGCAATTTGAAATAAAGACTTGAAATTGAAAATCTTGCATGCTATGATTATTTGAAAAGTGTTTATAAAGGAAAATTGAATCATTACATTTTGAAAGAAATTTATTTAACAAAATTTTATTATGAGCTATTTTGATAGAATATCTTATTTTATATAGGTGCTCTTGAATTCTACAAGATATCTTACGAGATGTTTGACCAATATAGAATAATTTACAAGTTTTACAAGTTTAGTAATAAAATAAACGCAATTTTCTGAGTTACAGGTAGAAATTGAAGGGATTAAAATTGGGAGATCGTTTCTATTTTCAAGGAGATAATTTTCGTTAGCATAAAAGCATGTTTTACATTTTTGATTTGAGCATTTATAATATCTATTAGATAAAAAGTTGAATGGAATTTTATTTACAAGATAATCATTAAAATTAGGGAGAGTCTTGAAAATAATTTTTAAATTGTTATCTTTATTATTATGCAAATTATTTTCAAAAGCTTTCATCCATGAAAATTTTAAAATCGATTTAATATTGCCAAATATATTGTCGAAATAAGTAGTAAGAAATATACTATCACGAGAGAATTTTGATTTGTCTAAATTATAAGGAATAAGGTCATTTCTATTTTTTTGTGCGTATGTTCTAATCAGATACCTTATTAAGCTAGAAGAATATCCTTTCGAAAGCAAAGCGGAGTGTAAGTTAGAAGTATGGAAATAAAAATCAGATAAATTAGTACAAATTCTTCTAATTCTATAGATTAACCCATTTGGTATATTTTTAAATATTTTAATGGGGTGATTAGAAGAAATATATAAATAATTATGAGTATTCGTAGGCTTGATATAGAGATTGAAAAGAATAGAGTAATCACTATCAAATGATATGTTGAGGTCTAAAAAATTTACTACTTTAGATGTAACTAGATTTAGTTTTAAGTTAGGATAAATTAACTTAAAAAATTCTTCGTCTAATTGATGACTAGAGATACAAAAAATATCATCAATAAAGCGAAAGAAAAGAAAAGTGTTAAGTAAAGATTTATATTTTATTTCATAGTAAGCAAGGTGAAGATTAGCTATAGATGGGCCACAAGAGGTACCCATTGAGACTCCGACTAGTTGAAGAAAAAAATAAAATTTTTTTCTAATTTTAAAATAAAAATAATTATTTTTTAAAACTAATATTAAAAAATTATAGAATGCAAAAGCGCTAATTTCAATATTGTTGGTAAATCTAAAGATTTCCATTATATTATTAATAGCTTCATCAATTAGAATATTAGTATATAATGACTCAAAGTCACCTGTATACAAGTTGTCTTTTCTTTTTCCTTTAAATTTATTTAAATTTTGAATTAAGTTTTGAGAGTCTTGAATATAAGACAAATGTTTAACAACTATTGGTTTTAAAAAGAAATCTATAATTTTTGAAATACAAGTTGTTATAGAATTAGAACAATTTACTAAAGGACGGATACCAAATTTTTCTTTATGTAACTTTGGTAGTATTCTAAATGACGGTAGTTTTTTAAATACTATAATTGACTCTAATTTTTTATATAAAGATTTTGAAATAAAATTACTATTAAATAATTTTAAAATAGTATCAGTAGTTAGTTTATATAAAGAGTACTGAGGGTTAAAGTCAATCTGCAAATAAGTTTCTTGATTTTTTAAATGATCTAAACAAAGTTTCTCATAAATTTTATTTTCTATTAGACTTATACCTACATTTTTATCAGTATTACAAATTACAATTTCATTAGATTTAATTCGTTTAAGACAATTATTAAATAATTTAAAGCAAGTTGGTTTAATTTGATTTAGGCTAATAGATGAAAGGAGATTATTTAAAAATATTTCACGAAATTTTTTGATTTCGAAAAGAATAGGAAGATTACATGGTTTTTTAGAAAAATTTAAAGATAGAAATTTATTTACATTGTTACAGTTAGTGTTGATAATATTATCAACAGAAGAATTGTTCTTTAATTTTGAAACTTTATTATAAAAACAAACCCTATTTAAATCATTTAAGGAATTATAAAAATTAAAAAGATAAAAGTACAAGTCTATTTTATTAAATTTAGGTATAAAGTTTAATCCTAAATTAATCAATTCAAAAAATTTTTTCTCTAAATTTATATTTCCTATAACAAAAATTCTATCATACGTTTTAGATATAGAAAAACTAAGTTCATTTTCGAATTTTAAAGTTTTTGTTTTGATTTTATTTACTTGTGAATTGTTGGTTGTTTTTTTGGTCGATTTGAAATATTTAATTAAAAATTTTATGTCTAGGTAGATTGATAGAGATCTTTGTCACTGTTGTGGCCTATTAAAGTGGTTGTTATTATTGTTATTATTGTGAGTTGATTTTTTAGAATTGGAAAAATTTAGTCTTGAATATGAATGCATTGATTGTTGATAATTGTATGGATTTGAGTAATTTGAATTTTTCTAAATTAACAAGCCAAAAAAAAAATTAATAAAAGAAGTTTTTTTATCTTCTTTGTTGTTTGAAATTTAATTATTCATGTATCTTTAATAGTGTAGAACTTTTAAAAATTCTTTCTTAGTTGACTTCTTTTCCTTTTCAAAAATAAAACGTGTTAACCCCGCGCATAGCAAATTCAAATCAAATACAAATTGGTTCGAAAAAAGAAAGACTTAATTACATTAAGTGAATTTAAAAAAAATTATTTTAGAAATATCGATTAACATCTTCAATAAATTATAAAATCTACAGACATTCGTAAGTATATTTTTCGTATTTTCGATATTTTAAAGAATATTGCAAAAAATCAGTTAACTGAATCGAATTGAATGGAACTTTCATGTTCCCGTCAATTTTTATCAAGTAATTTATAAGAGTTAATTCAATTTGTCTAAGTGCACGTTTGTTTGAAACAATCTCAGTAAAAATGACTTTTTAATTGTTACTGTCATTTGAATAAAACTCTCAAAGGCTATATTGTAATTTAAATTAAAATTGAGAACAAATATTAGTGTTAGCAACCATTATCGTGGTGAACTGGAAGTTTATTACTTTCTTTTATTTTAATGTAAGAGTGAACTGTAAGTCGCCATTAACAGACACTTTAGCCATACGTCATCTTGAGAGTATTCAAGACATAGTTACAATAAAATAATTTTTTTTTCTTTTAAAAAAATAACGTCTAAGTTAAAAAGGAATAATTTAATTTGACAAATTTTAACTTTTTTTAAATTGAGATTAGTGTTGTGAATCGATTAGAATTAAGTCGATTATGGTAGATGATTGTTTAACAGCATTCGATTTAGAATAAAATTTCCTACATATTCTTGTATGTTTTGATATAAAATTTATCATATCATTATGATCAATAAAGTCTTTGATATTTTAGTTGTTGTTCATATTTAAGTCCCCGATTATAAAAGGCGGCTCGCTCAAATTAAAGGAGTGAATAAATTCTTCAAGATTGTCAAGAAATTCGATTTCTTTAAAATTTGGTGGCCCTCAACAGTAAACAAAGTTCAATTTTGTGACTTTTAACACAGATCTGAAAATAAATTAGATCAATTTTTTCCAATAGAATAGTCTTTGTAATAACAAGACTATTTTTAATAAAAATAATTAAGCCACCACCTTGCATTGATCGATCAAACCTGATTTTTGTGTAAAAATCATTTTTATAAAATGAGTTCGGGGTTGATTCGTCTAATTTAGTTTCACTAAAGAATATTAAATCGAAAGCTTTTGTGTTTAAAAATTTGATCTACTTCAAAAAGTTGATTTTGAATTGAAATTAATATTTAGGTGCAGGAGTTGAAAATTTTTGTTAAAATTTTAAACTTTAATTTTTATTTCTCCCTACCAATGTCGAAATCTCATATGAGATTCTCGTTAACACATTCTCATGAGATAATGGTCACCAATAATTTCTCATGAGATCTCATTGAGATTTTTACAGGGGTAATTGTTGTCAATCGTTTTCAGCTGGAATGTCTAACTCAAAATTTCTATTTCCTTCGAAATAAGGAGACGTTTAAAAGAATATCTTTTTGATCGAAGTCGAATTTTCGTTTAAAAGCAAAGTATTTCGAGTAGAGACAAACGAAAACACCACAGTCTGATTCATTATCAAACTGCTTAGTCCATGTCAACTTCTCATACAAGAATCTCGTCAGAAATTATGGGATTTTATTCCATGAGATCTCATAATAATCTCATTATTTTCTTGTGAGATTTAAATGAAAATCGGATAGAAAAAAAATTTTTTTTATTCAAATGAAATTTTTATGAGAAATGCTGTGAAATATTTTATGATGAGATAAATTTGAGAAAAAGGTTTTCAGTTTTTTAATTTTAGGAATTAATGTGGAATATATTAAAATTATGATGACTTATTATTTCACTTTTTTAATTAAAAGAGTTTATCTTTTTTTAATTTTTTATTTAAAAAATAAAATTTAAATTTAATATATTAAAAAAGAAAAATAAAGGATTAATTTTAAATAAATAACTAATCATGTTCGAAATCGTATTCATTTTTAGTGATAAATTTTAAAGGACGTCTCAGGATCTTCATTGAATTTGGCCCAAAATTTTTGAAATCAGGATATACTCAAAAAATTACGAAATTTATTTTTTTTAAAGCATTTTTTATTGGCTTTTTCCGTGGATATTTTTTATCAAATATTTTTGAATGCCCTGCTTATTATTTGAACACAAAACTATGGACGTGTATCAAAAAAATTTTGAAATGAAATTTAAAAATATTATAAAAAACTTTAATAAAAAATTTAAATTTCATTAAAAAATATTTAATTCTTAAAAATTTATATAATTGAAATATGCTTGACAAACTTAAAGAACGCTTTTGTCCTATTCCTGAAGGCTGTAGAAGAAGAGGAGATATAATTGGAAAAAACAAACTCAAAGAAATAAAAACAATTGATTTGGCAAATGAGCTGACTTTGTTTTTTGATCGAAAAATTCTTCGGGGATATATAAAATGTACGAAGCATTATATAATTTTTTGTTAAAAACGGAATCAGAATAATGTAAATGGAGCGTCAATTTTAAAAGATAATAATTATTCGTCGGTTATTCAAGATGAGAATTTGAATGTTGAATTTGAAAATGAACAAACAACTACATCAACAAATATTATTGATAATGAGCGTACCTACGAGATTCAGTCTATATATGAAACATTAGTCTCGAGCGTTCAAGAAGAAAATAGCAATTTAGATGAGAATTTCCACTCAAATAATTTAATTCAAAGTAGTGAGAAAACTGTTTTAAATATATCTCGTGGTTATGCTTCACACAGTTTTTGTTTCATGTGTAAAATAAAGATTGGATCAAAACCAATGACAGTCTTATCAGTTGAGGCTATAATTGATATTTACATGAAACGTGATATTTTGATAACAAAAGGTGTAGTGATCATCTTACCGAAAATTTTTACCTGAAAGACGATTGCATCGAAAAAATTCCTATCGTTAGTAATAATATTAGTCTTTCATACGAAAAAATTCAAGAGCTGATTGAAGACTTTAAAGATCGTGAACAAAAAAGATCTAGTTTATTTAAAAAATTCAGTGATTTTTCCACTGTTAGCAAAGAGCTCTGCTTTAAAACAACCGGATTTACAAAACAAGAAATCTATTTTATTTTTTATAATTTGAAATCTTTAATTTTATCAGAAAATCGTTCAAAATTGCAAGCAATCGCAATCTATTTGTTTTGGCTAAAAACAGGTCTGGATCAAAACACCATTGCTAATATATTCGATATTGAGTATCGAAAAAATGTGAGTAACATATGCGCCCAAGTTCGTAATGCCATGCTTAAAGATTTTGTTCCTCAATATCTAGGAGCAAAGCGTTTTGTAAGAGATTAATGGCTTGGTCAGAATACCGAAATGGTCAATTCACTTTTCGATCTAACTGATGATCGGTTTGCTGTAATTGCCGATGGGACCTATTGCTATTGCCAAAAAAGTTCAAATAACATGGTTCAGCGGAAATTATATAGTGGTCATAAAAAGCGACCTCTAGTAAAACCATTCGTAATTACAGCTTCTAATGGCAAAATAATTGATGTTTATGGAAACTATGCAGCAGTCGAAAATGATGCTTTGATAATGGAGAGTGTGATGGAAAAAGACTTGGATTTACGAAAGTTATTAAAAAAAGGTGACCTAGCGATTTTTGATCGTGTATTCAAAGATTGCATATCGAGATTAAAGTCATTTTATGGATTAAATTGTAAAATTCCAACCTGTTAGCAATTTTAAATAAAAAATAAGCTAAAACAAACTAAACTTTTCAATCCCTATTTTTTTTTCAAGTCTTAAAAGATGGACAGAAGCAAATGACCTCGAGTGAAGCCAATCAAACGCCTTTGGTGACTAAATCATCTTTGTAAGAATATTTGACAAAGATGATGTTAAAGAAATCGCAGAAGCAATGAAAGGTAAACTTAAATTTAAAAATAATTTAGAAAGATTTTTGGATTTAAGGGTATTTAATAGTCAAAATTCATTCACAAAAATTGATGATTATAAACTAGATGGTTTTCCAAAATTCGACGTTGAAATGATAAGGAAAAAAATTACTTTTGGCTATTATCAGATTGAACAAGCTTACGGATATTTATCAGAACATTTTGACTCAAATGAAGATTATGAAATGTTGGTTAGCGATAATTTGGCAAGTGATGAAAATGCAAAGATCATATTTTGTAAAATGCAGTCGAGACACTCAAACCAGGTTAAATATAAAATTTTTATTAGTTATGTACCAAATTCAAGTAACATAGATGACATTGGATTGGTGTGTAATTGCAAAACGGGAAAAAGAAAACTCGGATGTTGCAGTCATGTTGCATCTGTAATATATTTCATGTGTTATGGAAGATACAATTTGCCTAAGATACCTAAACCAGGTTTAAAATTAAGAATTTTTTAATACCTATCTCAAACGAGTCCGAAGAAGGGGAAGACATCACAATCTCTTCTTCAAATGTCTCAATAAAAAGATCTTTGTCAATTAATTCAGAAATAGATAATAATCCCAGTACGTTAAAAAAATAGTTTTTTTATATATAAAAATTAACATAAAATAAAATTTTTTACAATTTTTTTTAATAAACTAATAAAAATCAATAAAATATTTTTAATTAAATTAGTTAATATTCCTCATCTCAAAATTGTATGATCCCATTAAAGTAAGATTTAGATTTTTTATTTATTATTTTTTAAGAATCAATTAAGTAAAAACACAAATTTTCTAAGCCTTACTCTTATGAGATCGACCTGGGCCAAAAATCAGAAAGATCCTGCATACTTCTTTTCAGTATTGATCACTATGCACTTTGATAAGATAAATTTACAAGGTATTATACGCCGCGATGTTGAAAGTTTTTTGATATCAAAAACAGAATAATAAGAATCAAAGTTTCGAGATACAGTTTAAAAAAAAAAATTTTTGAACAAAAAATTACTAGAATTTAGTCTATTCTCAAATATATTGATAAAACAATATTCTTGTATTCATATTTAAAGTAGAAATCGATTTCACCATCAAAATAAGGTATCTTTTATTTTTAAAGAGACAGTATAACTATTAGAATTATTTTTTCTTCTATAGCTTAATGAATGATAAACTTTTTTGTCTAGATAAAGTCTTTCGCCGAAAATAACCTGTTTAATCGAATCATATGTGAACTTAAAATAATCAGTAAAAATCTATTGATCATTGTCATTTAAATTTTTAAGGCCAGATGGTTGCATTATATGATTTTTACCAAAATCTTATTTTTCTAATTTAAAATTATTTGAATTTTTATAACAGAAAGAAAAAATTTCATCAGATACAAAATTCTCTTTGTCTAATTTACTTCTAAAAACCATTTCGTTATTAATTTCATTTATTAATTGATTTAGATAACCCTTTGTTCCCTGCATTCTGTTTTTAAAATTATAAATCGCACCCTTAAAAAATAAAGTAAATAAAAAAAATTGCTTGATTATTAAAATAAACTTACTTCAAAAACAAATTGAGAGTGGCAATATAATGGGCCATGATTTTTGACTTGATCAGCAAGATGAAGATGAGCATGTGCTGTGTAATCATAAGCGAACATACCGAAGGCGTCTTCTAGTGAATTAAGATAATTTTCTAAAATATCGTTTGCATAATCTATCCTCCCTAAACTTTTCAAAGGTTCATATAAAATACGAACAGCAAATACATTCGAAGAATAAATATTAAAATAAAAGCTCGGTAAAATATTTAAAAAAATCGGAATTGATTGATAAAACAAAAAAAATTTAATTCTTTTGATTTTAATCTGAGATCATCAATAGACTTAATCGATCTAGATATATTATGCGGAACTTTTTGCTTTTTTAATAATCCGTTTATTTCGGTTATTTTATGGCCTAAATAATAAGAAAAAAATCAATAATGATTAAATAAATACTAATAAACTTTCTAACCTATATAATAATCATTCGATCAGAAACAAAAATTGTTTTATCAACCATTTACTATGACCTTGTACAATCAAATGCATATAATCTAAAGGAGCCTGACTTGGTAAACTTATTATATCTTGAAGTGGGTTAATTGCTTTAATTCTGAATAATGGCTCTTTATTTTCGGCAGCTATTTGTGAAATCAACTTAAATGCATCATCATCTCATTTTTCGAACTTTTTTAAAAAATAATTAAAAATATTAAATAAATTTTTTTTTTAAATATACTTTAGCTGGGGAATATATCCTCTTATTGAAAATTCTACTATGATAACAGTATAGGCATCCAAATTGTCCATTAAACTGCTTTATATTTAAAACAGCTGCCTTTGCAGGGAGATCCATTATAATCGATTGAACTCGAATTAGAAATTCGTAATCTTAATAAAAAAATAAATAAAAAAATTTTGAATATAAAATATATCTTCACTTAATTACCGTTAATATTACAAATTTTATCTTTTAAATCAATTAATTCATTGCCTGAATTTCTAATAAAATGATCCTAGCTGGGTTTTTCTTTACTTAACCATATCCCTAAAGTGATCATGTTCTTAAAGCTTTCTCTCGATGAAGGTTCTAATTCTGAAATTGTTCCAAATAAAGGCCTCATATTGTAATGTTTCGAATTTGTAATAGGTGCGCCATCAGTATTTAGAATCATAAAATTAAAAAATTATTCGAGTTTTTTAAAGCATTTCTATAAATTTTTCCATCACTAATATCGTTAAAGAATTTTTTTCACTTCCTTCTAAGTTTTTTTTAATAATTTGATTAAACAAATTCGCATTTTGAAGTTTGCGTCTTATTTGTGATTCTATATCAAAAGTGACAAAAGGACTAATCTCATTTAACACGAATCGCCAATATTTTTTTTTTATTTAAAATGCTTTTAAATATTCATTTGGCCTTATTGAATCAAAAACGGACTGAGTGTTTTTTCGACTTACCATATGCTTCTAGTAAAAAATTTACTTTTTGTGGGAACATTTGTCTAGCTGGTGAATATATTTGTGACCTGTCTCTTGGATTGTTAAAAATTACAATGTAGTGACAATTTAAACTAATTTGTCTAGAACATTTCCCTTGAGGAAAAAGATTTTGAATAATTGAATTATCTTGGCATTCTTTTAAAAGATCGTCAAGTATTATTAAATTTGAGTCATTTGTATTTATATCATCAAGATTCGGAATTCCTTCAACAAATTATATGTTGAAAGTTTTTAATGACTTAAAAAAAGGTTGATAAGCTCAATAACAATAAGTAGTTAAGTAGTCAAATTCTGCCTTGTCAATATTTTTTTATTTTTGAATTTTGCTTGATTATGCAGCGCCAATGGTTTCTTCCGCAATTTTAGAGCTCGAAATTTTTTTCTCTTGTCTGATAAATTTTGAATGTATAATTTTCATAATTTTATATTCTGACATTGTTTATCATATTCCTGATAACGTAAATGCTCGATTTTTATGACATGTCATTATTCCAAATAGTGACATGTCGTTATGTATCGAACAGTGGTTGAAAAAATCGATCTATGACATGTCATAAAACCCGAAAATAGGCCTTTTTTCGAGAAATCGGTAACCATTTTTATGACATGTCATAAATATAGGAAACAAAGGGAAAAATGTATATTAAATTGGGCAATTAGATATTTAAGAAAAATAAAATGAAAAATTAAGGGGCATAATATAAATATTAAATTGGGCAGCAAAAAAAGATAAGAAAATTACTTACCTAAATTTTCCCAAAAAAATTTCTAAAATAAATAAAATAAATAAAAATTAATTGGTGTGAGATAAAATTTAAAATTTTTTTTTTATTTTTAAGAAAAGGAACGGTCATGTGAAAAACAGAATTTTAAAAAAAAGTGTGTGAAAATAAAAAATTAACAATCCTCTATGAGGGATTAATTTTTTTTAAAACGTTCACTGTTCAAATAAGTGAATATTTAAACTTTTTTATTTTTCTAAAAATATACAAAACAAAAATTGATTTAAATTTAAAAAAATCAAAGAAATAATAAACTAAGCGGATAAATTGATTAACGTTTTCCGAAATAATTGATCGATTGGGTAAGTTTTTTTCTTTATTATATAATATATATATTAAATTGGGCATATTTTCTCTTTTTTTTTACTTTATTTCCTATATTTCTGACATGTCATAAAAATGGTTACTAATTTTTCGAAAAAAGGCCTTTTTCGGTTTTTTTGACATGTCTTAGATCGATTTTTTCAACCACTGACACTGGGTAACACAACTGACGCTTCAAATTATCGTCCGATATCACTCACATCTGTACCGTGTAAAATTTTGGAAAAAATTGTCAAAGCTCAATTAATGTCCTTTCTTTATCATCACAAACTAATTGCGAATCAGCAACATGGCTTCGTCAAAAAGAAAGCTTGTGTAACCAACTTGTTGGAAACATTTGACTTTGGCACAAAAACTGTATCGAAGCTAAACTCACTGGATATCCTCTTTCTAGATTTCGCTAAGGCTTTTGACAAAGTGCCACATAGAAGATTAATTCATAAACTCTCAGCATATGGTATTTGTGGCAATCTTCTTGATTGGATTAAAGCCTTCTTGACCGGAAGGAAACAACGCGTGGTACTGGGCGACGTCGCATCGAATTGGACAAGCGTAGACAGCGGTGTTACGCAAGGATCTGTCCTTGGTCCAACTTTATTTATCATTTACATCAATGACCTTCCGGACTCACTTACAAACATTTGAAAAATGTACGCGGACGACACGAAGATATTAACAGAGATTAGATTCGGGTCAGTGACTCAAGACATCATCAGCATGCAGGAAGACATTAATAAGATCACAGACTGGACAAACACCTGGCTTATGCGTCTTAACACCTCAAAGTGTAAATTTATGCACCTCAGCAAGAATAATCCAAAAACAAAGTACACTATGTACGATTATGATTCCGAAAACAAGTTGCAAATTGTCAAGACCGAATGCGAAAGAGATTTAGGCGTTTTGATCGCAGATGACCTCAAATCCAGGAACCAAGTGAACTATTCGGCTTCCAAAGCGAATAGCATCCTAGGCTTATTGAAGCGAACTTTTACGACCCGTGACGCGCAGACATGGAAAAAACTATACACTTGTTATATTAGACCACACATTGAATTCGCTGTCTCTTCTTGGAACCCGTATACAAAGCAGGATCAAATCACACTTGAAAAAGTTCAACACAGAGCCACAAAAGTTGCCAACAATTTAAAAAACCTGGATATGAAAAGCGCTGCGAATTATTGAATCTTCCATCGCTTAATCTACGTAGAACTCGTGGCGATTTAATTCAAATGTTTAAGTTCGAATCTGGTATTGATACAATTGATTGGCACACGAAACCGACCCGTATTCCACAACGTTATGGCCACAGAGAGAGGCTTAGAAGAGAAATTATCAGATGCTGTAATCTTCGTCATAAATTTTTCAACAACAGAATAGTAAACCTATGGAATACACTTCCAAACGAAGTTATCATGTCAAAAAGTGTGAACGAGTTCAAAAACAAACTCGATGATTATTTTAAAACTGCCACAGGGCGTCTATGACGCGCTCGCATGTTACCATGCTGCAGTTTTCTACTACTACTACTACTACTAAAAGATCGTTTAAACTCAAAAATATTATTTTTAAATTGCAAAAATTTTATCTATTTATCTTTTTTAGTTTTTCAACAAATTTTTATCTACTGATTTTTAGATTAGTTTAACTTTCTATCACATTTCCAATTTTAATAAGAATTTCCTCTTAAGCTAAAAATGAAAACAATCTATTGGTTATTTTAACTAATTTTTTCCCATTTTATCATCAATAAATTTGAATTATTCCGTAGTCAAAGATAGTTTTGTGATTAATATTAAATTAATGGCAAGCGGTAATTTTTTGGTCAAGTCGCTACAAAGTATTAAACGGAGCGTCAATTCAGTGTTTGGCTTTAGGAGTGCTCAAGTAAGCACGCTGATGTGTATGAAAATAATTCGTACTTTGGTCGTGAAAACAAAAGCGCTAATCGAGGAAAAATTCAAAATTGAAATTCTTGGATTTTATGTAATTTTACGTAAAATTACATAAAACCCAAGAACAAATCAGCACTATTTTAAAAGAGCCTTACCGGGTTTGCATGTCGAGTTTTGCCCTCTGATATCTTCTGTTTTTCTAAAGCATTTTTCAATTTTAGAACTATATTTTGAAGCTAGAATAGAGACCTTTTCGACGGAAACAATAAAATTTAAAAATTTAAAATCAATTTTTTCCAATATTTGTTCCAATTTTCCAGATCTTTATATCAAAAATAAATTAACATTTTTTTAATTTAACTATAGTAAACATATACCTTGAAAAAAAAATATTCAAAAATAATAAACATTCTTATTTAATTTTGATTTAGTTTAAACAAAAAATGAAGATTGGAGATATTGTTAAAATTCAAAAAAATAGTGGTAAATAATTTCAATACATTAATTTCAAATACACTTTTTATTTTTTTTGAAAGGTGAATTCTGTAGAGCTAAAGTTTCTAGTATAAACTCGTTTGGTGCAACAGTCATGTTTTATGAAAATGGTTATGAGACTTACAAGTTTATTCCAAATAATAAATTGAAAACAAACTTTACTGAAATATTGTTTGGATATCTTTGATTTATATTATTTTCCATACTAATAGTTTTTTTTGTTAATTGGATTTATTCAAATTATTTTGAGTTAAAAATGGCAAATGATGAATGTAACTCAAAAAGAAAAAGTTTTTATTCAAGTTTTTTTGGAGGTGAAAAGTGCGATGTTCATTCAATTTGGAGAGTACCGTTTTTATTTATTCATTTTTATCTTTTTTAACTAATTTTTTTGTTTTAAGGCATTTTTTAAAACTATTTTGGATATTTGGATGTTCATCGCTGATTCTTTTGGCTTATTTATTAATACATTTGTGTCATCATTGTTTTCTAATCTTGGAATTTTCGGTTATTTTGAATTTTTTGTTCTTTTTTTCATTTTCAATGATTTTTTATGTTATTTTTGCACATTCAAAAATTCAAATTACAGCATTGTGAAAAA
Source organism: Brachionus calyciflorus (assembly GCA_002922825.1). NCBI lineage: Eukaryota > Metazoa > Rotifera > Eurotatoria > Ploima > Brachionidae > Brachionus > Brachionus calyciflorus. Next base: position 347,056 of record NTPY01000875.1, read on the forward strand.
ATTAGAGAAAATCAAGTTTTTTTTTTGAATTTTAT
>NTPY01000875.1:355350-385386 GCA_002922825.1 Brachionus calyciflorus
GTATTTTTTAACTTTTATTTTTAAATTCATTTTATTCTAATTCAATAAATATTAAAACTCAAACCAGCTTACTATATTCATCCCTCTGACTTATACGCAAAGATCGGCCAATCTAAACGTATAACAAGTCTGTAAATTTATCTCTTAATGCCATTATATAAAGTTAAATAACATATGTATCCCGATCTTAAGGGATTCATATTGTAATTCTATTGGCGTTGTCTATTTTTCAAAGCGAAGCTTTGTAATTGTAAAGAGCCAAAAAGTGTGACTTTTAGCATTTCTAGTAAATCAATTATTTATAAAAATAAACAAAACCAAAAAAAGAAAACATTTAAATAAAACAAAATAAAGTTAAAAGTTTCACTTAGCGCCCAAGACTTGGAAAAACTCAACAAAAAATTAATAAATTAACTATTTAAAATATTTATTTAAAACATATTCAGAAACATTTTAATAATAAATCAGTTTTTTTTTATTTTTCAATCAATTTCTTAAATAATTTATTTTTGATCCAAAATCAACCAAAAATGCTTAATTTTATTAGAATTGTTAAAAATAATTTTAATAAACTAAATCGATATATGAAAAATTTAAATTCTGAACTAGACGTAAAAGTAGAATTCATACAAATAAAATAGGGCGCTTTGAAATAGGAGCTTTGCGACGCTTACTTGTTTAAAATGTGCTAAGTGCAATATCTTTTATATAGGTCAAACTAAGAAAGCAGCCAAAGAAAGAATCTTGGAACATATTTACAAAATAAATTATTTTAAACAAAATATTAGTAAAGTTCTATGCAATTTTAATAGATATAGTGAAGTTGGAATCCATTTCTCTTTATCTGACCATGATATGGATGATTTTAAATTTTTTATTTTCGACTCTAATCTAATTAATGATAATTTAAGAAGATCAAAGGAAACTGATTTAATTAATTTTTGTTTAAAATTTAACATTAAATTACTAAATAAAAAACTACCCAATGGTTACTTAATAAAAAGCTTATGCTTTAATAAATAGTTTAGCATTAAATTCTCCTTACTTTCCAACTTTACACTATTATACTGTATATATTATGTAAATATTCAATTTAATCTTTCAAAAATTTTTTTCTACTGTATTATTTTATTGTTTCTTTTTTAAATATTTTATTTTTATATTCTTTTTCTATCTTAATTGTACATTCTGATATATTTTTAAATAATTTTGTATTTCTATTTCATTCGATTTTAAATGATTTTCGGTTAAATTATTTTATAGATCCTGAAGAAGCCTTATTTGAGGCGAAACGCGTCGATTTTCAATTAATTAATTTAATTAAATTAAATATTTTTTTCAAAAATTAAAACTTTTTTCAATCGTCTAATAATTGAATGTGAAAAGCATACAATTCAATTAGCAAATTACCTGAAAATTATCAGCACTTTATTGTAAACCATTCAAAAGAGTTCATAGATAAACGCACTGGCTGCTATACTAATTCAATTGAGTCTATTTTGTTAAAATGCAAATCAAGAATAGGTGGCATTAATGGAAGTAACCGCCTATATTTGCAAGAATACCTCGACGAAGTTATGAGGCGTCACAATATGTGTTTAGTAGAGCATGAATCAAAAAAAAAAGCACAAAAATATTCTCGTCGAAATGCCTTTAATCGTATGTTAAATTTGTTACATATTCATAACATGAGTAAATTGGATAGTCGTATAAGATATTTAGAAGAAGAAAACAACAAACTAGAGCAACAACAAAAAAACAATAAGCTTCGTTTAAAATTTAATTCATGTTATTGTGTTCTAAGTCGTAACAGGATAAAAAACTTGAAAAATTTGCGAGAAAATGATGATGATAATGGAGTACAAGATGAAGTGGTTGAATTAGTTTTAAGATCAAGTCAAGATGAAGATGAAGATAATGATGTTGAATTGGTTTCAAGATCAAGTCAGACAGATGCTTCTAGTTTAAATTAAAATAGTAGACGTAAAAAACAAGAAATAAGAAAAGAGTCAAATCGAAAATTTAATTCAAAGCGATTAGTTAATGAAGTATCGACTCAAACTGAATGGTCCCCTTTCATTGATAATCCAATAAATAAAATTTCAAAAGATGGTAACATGAATAAATATAATTTAAGAAGGAAACAAATAAATTAAATTGTAAAAAAATTTTTTTCAAATATCAAATTAAATATTGTGACCAGTCAAATTTTTTCTTAACAAACTTAAAAAAAAAATTGTTCATAAAATTAAATTTTTTTTTTCTCCAATAAATTTTGAGACCAACTGGTCTATAAATCAAATGGCGTTTTTTTTTCGATAAACAATAAGACCAGCTGGTCATGAAATTGATCAGCCCCAAAATTTTTATCAACTTTCTCATAAAAAAAGATATATTAGTTATTAATTTCTTCAAAAATCGTTATCAAGAATAATAATCAAATACATAAAATCAATATGATCAAGGATGCTGAACCAAATACGAACCATTTATTGAAGCATAAAACGTTGAACTTGAAAACAAGAACTTCATAAAAGCAAACTCAGAAAATTTTTCCAAAACTAAAGTTAAACATGGTGAAGTAATGTTTGAACCTAAGGCAATTACAATCAAATACCTTGTCAGAATTATTGTATTGGCAAGTAGTTTAAACACTGTCCAACAAAACGCATAGTGTTACTCAGTGTACAAAATGCAAGCAGAAAAGTAGCTTTTGTTGACAAAGAAGCAGTAATTTGGTGTTTATGCTATTCCTAAAAAGACTTACACAAGTTACTCAAGACGAAGTTAAAAGTCGAGTGGTGAGGAACAAAGTCATTCAAAAGAGTCAGAGTTCATTGTGCTTGTCAAGAAAAAGAAGTAAGAAGGCAAATAGCAAGAATTCAGATTTTTGAATGATTCCCGTAAACTAAACAAATCAACGATTCTCATCCACTCCCACGAATAGACGATAACGTAGACGCTTTGGGTGGTTTCTATGTATTCAGTCCGGAAGGCAAATTTGACATTGAGTATTGCTTCATACATTTCGATGATGTCATATTTTATTCAGTCGACTTTAAGTCACATTTTGAAAGGCTAGAATTAATTTTATCAAAATTTGTTCTAGATTGTTTCAAGCTAAAATAATTAAAATATTGTTTTAGTAAGAGTCAGGTTAACTATTTATCAAATGTAAACGCAGACATTTGCGTTCCTCAGTCAAAAGAAGAAGTTTTTTTGGAATGATATCATATTAAAGACGATTTATTTCAAATTTTATCAGAAAAGCTGCATGTCTGTTCGAATTAAAGATGGGACTTATTCTGTGTGGTTGAGTATGCCTATTGAAAATTACCACCAGTGGTAATTGTTTTATAATTATCGCAATTAATCATTTTTCTTTGTTCATAATAGCAAGAGCTGTATCCAGCTTCACAGCGGAAATCCCAATTTTGTTCTTAAAAGAAGATCTCATCATTTTATTAGGCTTCCCATTAGCTTAGTTAACCGATTTAGGAATTTTGAAGCTCAAATTTTCGCCGAAATTGCAGCATATATAAAATCAAGAAATTGAGGACTACAAGTTATCATCCTCAATTCAATAGTTTTGCGGAAAGAACTATAAAATAAATGTTTAGCACTTTTGTCAACACGACAACTTGGATGAAGTTGTTTTTGCTTATAACAATTATGTTCATAGTTCGATTAAATTTGCATTAAACGAAGAATTATACCCTTCACGCCAAGACAGAGGCTCAGATATCTAAACAACAGATATCAAAATTCAGTCTTACCTCGATTTTGTTACCCCTTATTTTGTGAAAACTTAATTTTGTAAAATGAAAAAAAACAATAATTGGCTTCTCTTTATGTATTTTTGCATTTAAAAACAAATTGAATTTTTAAAGTAGACATTTTAGTTAAAAATGGTGAGACAATCGTTCGATATTTTAACAAACATATTGAGAGAAATCCCCGGTTTTTTAAAAATCAAAAAATTTGGATAAGTAAATATATAATTAAAGTAAATAAAATTAAAGTAGCGTTTCGACGTCCATATTGGATAATAAAATATTGCAATCTCAAAAATAAATAAAACATTCAGTAGTATATTTATTTGTCTTTTTTATTTAAATTTAAGAAAGATGAGTTATATAAAGGCACTAATTATGAGGTGCTCAACTTGCTCAGAAAATTTGAGAATAAAATATATGAAATAAAAAAAATTTTAACCAGAATAAATTAAATTTTTATTAAATTAAATATGTCGTGTTAATGTTATTTTGTTTATCAATAAATTTTTTTATTTTTAAATTTTTAAATTGTTTTCGAATTTGTGAAATTTTTATTTTCAGAAATTTTTTTGTTTTACCGAGACCTTTCACAAAATCGATGTCACACTATAGATCATAACCAACTAGTATTTGGAAAAGGCTCAATCAAGGAAAAAAACAATTCGATAAAAATCATCGAAATATTTTTTATGTTATTTGATTAGTTTATAATTTGATGAGTTTTAAGGTGGTTTAAAAAAACTCTCATCAAAGAGTTGGTCAAGTTAAAAGCTTCAAACCTAAATTTTTTGGTCCTTTTGAAATCAAGAAAGTTTGATTTATATTCGATATTCTAAACCATTAAGACAAATAACTAATAAAATAAAACACAAAGAAAATTTGAACTTCAAATGTAAACAGAAACTAATGATAAAAACAAATTCAAACCCAACAAATCAAAAACAGTATAGTCGCGTTAATCCGAACTTTTATGAAAAATAAAGTTCGGATTAAATTTAACTTGTTGAAAAAGAGTAATCTTATTTATTATATGATTCTATAAAAAAAACTCGTTATAAAATTTATTTAATTTTTAAAAAACAATATGTATAAAAGTTAGATTTAGATACTCAATTTTTATATCGGACAGTTTTCTAAAATCAAATAAGCTTTCCCTTTTTTAAATCGTAAAAATACGCAAAAAAATCAAATTAAAACATAAATTAATTAAAAGTTAGTGAAAAAGTTGAAGTGCGAATTAAAAAAAATTTGATTTTGCACTGTTAATATAGGTTCGAATAACAAAATAATCCGAACAAAAACTTTCGCATTGATAAATTAAATTTACAAAATAAATGTTTAAACTGAAGGTAGGACTTTTTAAAATTAGTTTGAATATCAAAGTGTTTTGACTAATGGAGTTTGGATTAAAGCGGCTGTACTGTTTTTTTACATCTAACCAACGATATCACGACCATAGATCGAAATTACCAAGTCCATCAAGCGTTTAATTGAATAAACGATCCTAGAAAATTCTAATGTTCGAAGAATAAACCGAAAAAGACCTTTAGTTAAAAATCAAAGCAATCGGAGTCTGTGGAAGAAACTATAGTCAAAACACCAGTAAACACCAAGGGCTTTAAGTCAAGTGGAAATGAAAACGTAGTTTAATAGTTAATATGCGAATTCTGCCGAAAACATGGCAAAAGCATTAACGGACTTTAGTCTCACAAGACTTAATCTAGTAGCAAGCACGACGAAATATAAAGAAGAAGTAATTATAATCGTTTATCGAATAATTGTTGAGGGTAAAAATTCTTTATTTATTTTAGAAATTGTTTAATTCTAGTAAAATAAGTAAGTTAGTAAATAAAGAATTTTGTTTATATCCCATTTAAAAAAGTATTAAATAAATAAGATTTAAAAAAAAGTCAATTTGTCAGGTAAGAATTTCGGCCTTCAATAAAACGTTAAATCATGCCAGTACCTAATTTTAACATACTTAAAGGCCAATGCACTATAAATTCGTATTTTTCAAATTTTTAATTTTTTCAAAAACAAACTACACCATGTTTTTTATTACATTTTTTTATCGATGAAAATTAAAAAACAAAAAATATTTTATCTTCATATTATTTATAGACAAAAGCACCTAAATTTCCTTTTTTTAAATATTTTTGTAGTTTTTTTTAAAAATTAATTTTAAAGTGGGTTTTTTTATTTAAAAAAAGACCCACAGTAAATTTTTACTAAGTTCAAATTAATCGTATTTAATATTAATATTTATTTAACACTTTCTAAGAGTTCTTGTGGCTTAGTTGGTGATTCACTCGTCAACGAGATGCGAGAGTCCGGGATCGATACCCGTTAGCTGTGATTTATTTTTAAAAAATTTAAAAAAAAATTATTTATGTATTACGCATAGACAACATCCAATCCACAAAGCTCTTATAAAAAATTATGCGAAAAAGTGATGATTTTAATATTAAAAAATTACAAAATTAGCATTAAAAAACAAAAAATTTTAATTTAAAATAAATAAAAAAAAATAAACACAGCAAGACTCGAACCTGGGACTTTAAAACATCATCCGCACAGAGAGCAACGACGTTAAGAAAAAAAAACAACAAACTGGTCTGAGTGTTTACGGAACTTACCAGATGTAACTATTGGTTAAAATTTTCGAAAAATTTAACCGAATTTTATTTTAAATTTTTTTCGAAATTTTACAAAAATTTAATTTTTTTTAAGCGTTTTTTTACACTGAAATATTTCGTTTAAGTTTATGACTAATGAATCATTAGTTAAACGAGTGATTATTTTTTCAAAAATAAATCAAATAAAATAAAAAAATTTAATTTTCTAATACAAATTCAATTGGGAATAATAAAAAAATTGGTAAAAAAAAGTTTATTTCTTTAATTAGAATTAAACAATTGAATTATTCTTAATTTCAAGTAAATACGCTGACTCTTTGTTTAGTTGTTCTTTCTCAAAGCTAATGTCTATTAAGACCTATTTCTTTTTTTGATATACCGCCACAGTAACGTTAACGTCTTAATAAAAAAAATTTGAAAGATTACCGTATTTCTTCAAATACAAGCTCACTCAAATAAAAGCGCGAAGCTTAAATTTGAGGCAAAAATAGCCTTTTATTTTTTTCGATAAGTCTCAATTTAAAAGATTGTTTTATTTTAAATTTTAAATTCTCATAACTTTTTTATTTATGTCAAAAAAATTAATTTGTTCTTTCTGTAAAAGATTCAAATAAAAGCTTTGTTCTTTTATTTGAGTCATTTTTTAGAACTAAAAAAAATTCAAATAGTAGTTTTCAAAAGATAGCGACGCGATCTTGTATTTGATGAAATTCGGTAAAAATAGAATTTATAAATCATGGTCGAAATACGACTTTCTAATTGATTTTTATAAGATCTAAACTATATAATCAAAGACCCAAATGTAGGCTTGGAAGTTTTAAAGTGGTTGTAATATAAATGTAACGTCAACCGTAACTTTTGACCGTAACCGTAACCCATGTTAATTAGCCTTAATTTTCAATTTTAAGATGTTTGAGCTATGGTTACGGTTACGGTAAAAAGTTACGGTTGACGTTACATGTATATTACAACCACTGTATTCACTCATTTAAATTCAACATTTCTTTTGCCATTTTTTCTCTTAGTAACAATTTTTTACTGACACTTAAAAGAAAAATGAATTTTTAGACAATGGAACAATTATTCGAAAAAAGACCTTTCACTTGAAAAGAAAAATTTTCCTTGATAAAAAAGTACTGTCACCATTATAAACGTGTTCAACCGTGGCTCAGTTGATCCATTTCTTTTAAAAATTGTTGGTATTTTTCGACTCTTCAACAGTTTAAGTTTAATGCACTTTGGTACTCAAATAATAATTAGCAAATTTAAAACTTAAAAAAAATAAAATTATAAAAACGAACTTACAAAAGCGGTAGTGTCTAATTAGCCTTTGCTCTATTGTTCATCGAATTTCTTTTTAAACGCGTAAAAATTAAATTTTATCAATAGTCTTTATTTTAATTTCAAGAACGGCAAGTTTTTTAATAAAATAAGTTAAAAAAATGTTCTTTAAAAAAAGACTAATCCCTTTAATTTATTATCATATAGCAAATTTTAATTTTAGTATATATTTAAAGTTAAGGTCAAATAACAATGATTTTAATTATCCCGCCTTTTTTTAAAACTGACGCGAAATGAAAATTTAAATAGTAGATAATAGACTGATTTTTTTTTTGAATATAGACTGAAGCCGACTTTTTTCTGATTTCAAAAATTAAATGCTCATTTATCAAGTTTTTTTATTTGAAACAAGATTCGATTGTTTTTAGCTTTAAAAAACAAAAAAAATCAATTAACAATCTTGACTTTTGTTTTGTTTTATATCAACTTGTGGATATCGATAAGCTAATAAGGAAAATACTAATTTTTAATATTCCTTTCAAAAATTACGATTCTCTATAGATGCATTTTTTTTCTATTTGCTTTAAATCTATTAAACATATCTATGTGACAACTCTTTTATAAATAAATAAAATACATTATTAATGCTGCATTTAATCCCAAAGAATTTAACTTTTGATGATAAAACAATTTAAAAATTTTGAATCATTTTCGAGAATAAATGCCGCATTTATCACTTTTCAAAAATATTCAAAAATACAATTTAAATGCAGCAGTTAAAATCGAAATTTTGGATTAAATTGCATTGCAACAAGCTGCAAGGCATTACGGTAAAAAATAATTAGGGTTAAATTTTTTTTTTTTTGTTTGGGTGAAAATTTTTTGTGGCAGGAGTGGGGACTTGAACCTGGACCCTTGAATCAACTAGGTTCGCTAATTAATTCAAAAATCCAGATCCCCCATTTTCATTCAAGAAAAGTAATAATAAATTGGCAATTACTTAAAAAGGAGTTTTAAAAAAATAAAAATGTAAAAACCAAGGATAGTTCTTTGAAAATCCATTTTAATCAATTGCGAATTTATTATTAATTTTGTTGAATGAAAATTTTTTTAGATTTTTTGATTTGGATATTTTTATTTTTACTCTCAAAAATGTACAATAAATGGATACCTGAAAAACACGCACCCCCCATTTTTAATAAAAACACGCACCCGGGTGCGCCAACACGATTTTTAAAAAAAATTTTAAAAATTAGGTACCGCTTAGAAGTGTTTTTTCATGAAGAATTCAAATTTTGAATAATATTGGGGGTGTTCCTACTTATTTCGCAAGACGCACCCCGGTGGTTTAAGTATAAATAGAGTTTTCTTGAATTTAAATGCTCAAAAAAATTCTATTTATTTTCAATTACATTTTCTGAAAGAGCAGAAAAAATGGAATATTTTGATATATAGAAACATGTAAAAAAGTCTTTTCTTCGTGTTGGCGCACCCGGGTGTGTGTTTTTATTAAAAATGGGGGGTCCGTGTTTTCAGGTATCCCAATAAATTACATTTTGCCGAAAATTTTAAAAATAAAAAAATTATGAAATGAATTAAGGTTTAGGTGAAGTCTCCGTTTTTTTTGAATATGAAATGAAAGATAAAATAAAACTAATTCGTCATTATGTCTTCGCCTAACACTAATTTTCTCAATTTAATAAAGATTTGCCATTTGATTCGGCTTTATCTAATCAAAAGCGGAATCATTGTAAGTTTCGATTTTGTCGATTTAGCCGAAAATGGTACCAGCAAAAAAAATCGGCTTTTTCCAGTCGACAAATAAACAAAGAACATTTATTTGAATCTTTAACAGAAAGAAAAAATTTATGTTTTATTTATATAAAGTTATGGGAACTTAAACAATCTTTTAATCGAGACTTTTTTTACTAAAATAATCTCAAATATAAGCCTCGTGATTTTATTGTTCTTGTTTTTGAAGAAAAATGTTAAGATAAATAAATTTAAAGAAAAATTTAATTATTGTTGTTTTTGAATTTTCTAGTGAGATTTTATATTTCTAATGAATTTTATTTAAAATAAAATTTTCAAAATTTAATTTTTAAACCGGTATTTTTTCGAGACTATTTTCATCAAATTTTCGAAAAAATTTCGTAATTTACAAATTTTAAAGGATTTTCGAAAAATTTCGAAATTTTTTCGCGTTGAGATTTACTTGGGTTTTTTTTGTTTTTGTAGATTCATAACCTAAAATTTCACAAGGTTTTAAATTTTCAGTGAGAAGGTTAATTAGGGCGATTATTACGTAAATATTAAGCGATAAGAATATTTAAGCTTACCTGAAATTACGTAGACTTACGTAAATTTAAGTAAAAAACGGCAACTCTAGAAAATGCTTTTATGGCCGTAAAAAATAAAATCTAAACTGACTTAAAAGAAAAAATCTAAAAATAAAGACTCTGAGTCTTAAAATAGTCAATTAGATAATACGACAACCTTTATTTAACACCCTTTATAATTTTTTTTTTAAGTCTAAACAGTTAAATTTTTTCAAATATTCAATACTTATTTCCTCATTATTTTAATTTTTTCTTTTTCAAACCAAAACTAAAATTTAAAATTTTTTTTTAACGGTTAAATGTAAATTTCGAATTAAAACAACAAGACAAACTAAAACACTAAAATTTTTAGTTTCAAATTGGCAAAAACAAAGTGATCTTAAAAACTAATTTTTTCATCATTTTAAATTCAAACGCAAAATCAAAATGCAAAAAGACATTTATATTGATAGAATATCTGGTAGTTTTGTTTTCCGGGAAAAAAGACGATTTCCTTTTCAACTTCATTAGCAACAAAATTAAATAATTACTAGCTTTTACTCAATGTTGAGAAATAGATTACAAGGTAGCCCCAACAAAAACAAAACTAAATCAAGACGATTTAGTTTTTTGAAATTTAGCCAGTAGACTTCAAAAACCGTAGAATGCTTTTGAGCTAAACAAATCAACCAGTACTGATATACAAAATGATTTAACAAACCGAAACCGATTTAACAATTTTAAATGTGATTCTTAAAGAAAAAATGATATTGACGATGACTCATTAAATGTTGAAATAAATACGCATACAAAAATTCTTAACGCAACGGAACAAAAGTCGCAAAAAACCGTACAAAAAGTAAAGACAACATCCCTTGTATACCATGTTAGGACGCTCGAGCCAGAAATCCTAAACAAGGATAAAAAAATAGCAAGCGATGATGTTTTGATCAAAAGTCTTTTGGAGGAGAGGGAGGAACTGAAGAACAAGTTCTTCGAAATAACCACAATTCACAATCAAAAACTGTAAATAACAACGAAAACCTGTAAAAATTAATTTTTTTTTGTTGTCTCAACTAGTGATGCGGCGATTTCGATTAATCGCGATTAATAGAGCGCTGACTTAAAAATCGAAATCGATCGATTTCACTGTCCGAAACTGCAATTAATTTAGAGATACATGTACAATATATTAATCGAAATCTGTCGATTTCAAAAATCTTAATATCGCTGTTTCAATAGTGTCAACTTGATTTAAGCCAAGCCTAAAATTGTATGTATACCATTAAAGTTTATTAAAAATATTTTTGTGTAAACCGTTTCGGACATATCAACTTTTGTTAAAATTGTAACAATCTTAGGGTGAGGGGAGTTATGGTGCCGACTAACTCCTCACTTCTATAATTATTTCACTAGGACTAAACTTAAGTATTTTTAAGGACAAGTGAAACATTCTTTAATTAAATAAATTTCCTTTTTTGTTGATAAAATTAATTAAAATCAAATGTTAAAACTATAAATAAAATCTTTAATTTAAACCCACCTGAACAAAATTTCAACCGTAAATAAACCGTAAACTACGTCAACTAGAACGAGACTGCAACAATATAATTGGTATGAAAAAAATCGAATTTTAGTTTTTTTAGAAGACAAATATAAATTTTGTAAACACACAAAATTGAGAAATCTAAGCGCTTTGTCTATTTTAATAGAAAAATAAAAGGAATTGTAATTTATAAAAATCAAAAGATTTATCAATTAAAGTCCAAAATTTAAATTAAAACAAAAGGAAATAAATATCTTTAATGTCTGAATTTAACCAAATTTTCGTTTCAGAAAAAATGGCTTAATTTTTAGATATAGCTTTTGAAAATAAATTGTAATAATCTTTTAATTTATACGAAATTTTTAATAGAACTCCTCCTCCAGTCCATTTAATTTCATGCTATTATTATCTGTAAAAAAGAAAAGTTTAATTTAAATAAAAAGATTTTAAACATTTATTTTGTTTATTGCTTTATTTTACCTCACGCTTCTAACTAAAATTCAAATGATGGGAATAGCAAAAACTTAATCAATTTCATAGTACAGGACAATACAGAACAAAGTAAGCGAAGTGTTTAAAAACTTTTTTTACTAAACAGGAAAAGGAGAGATTATATTTAATCGAATTTTTGAATTTTGCACAAATTGCAGAAATATTACAGACTAATCTTTAAGGCGTAACTTCTGAAGTTTCACAAAGTTGCATAATTTTTATTTTGCACACATCATTTTTCTACCTTCATGTCTGAATATATGAGTTTGAATATTTTGAAATTGTAAAATGTAAAAAAATTCACAATGCCCGTTTTACTATTATTCCAAAAAACAAATAAGAAAATTTTTCCGTTTTATTTGTATTCCGAAAAAAAAAAATCACTTTAAAAAAATATAAATTCAAGCAAAAAAAAGGGTTACTTGAAAAATAAAAACTAATAGGTCGGATTATTTTGATAACGAGTTAAAAAATCTAAGTCAGAACGTTTTTTCTCATCTTCTTTAATTTTTTTAATTAAACTTAAACGCGCTGTCTCACGGGCCAATTTTTGAAAACGATGTTTGTTCAATCCATTCACAGTCCACAATCTTTTTGCTTCGATTTGAATTTCTTCAGCCGTTATCGCAGCTATTTTTTTTGCGATTGCACTTTCAAGTCGTTCTTTTTCTTCACGCTTGGCGTTTCTCATTCTTTCTAAGGCATCATTATTACGACGAGATTCAATATAATTAAAGGAATCGTCACAAATTATTCAAATCTAGATCATTTATTAAATTAGCTAGAGGCTCGCGAGTTGACTATTTGCCATTAAATTTATTTCTATATTGGGCTCATTAGAAACATCTGTGAAACAGATATGTGATTCAAGAAGTGTCGGTATATCAGAAATCGTTTCAAAAATAGTAATATCTAACTGAGAAAAGTCAAGTGGTTCTTTGTCTTGATTTCTTGCACGTATTTTTTGAGAATCGATGATAAGGATCGATAACTTGGAATAGAAGCAGCTATTTTTCTTTCCGGAACGCTATTTTGAATAAGCTTTTTTTCCATTTCTTTATAACTTGTTAGAAAACATTTATTTGAATTGCTAATTACATCAGTTTTTAATTCTTGTTTGGCTTGTAGAATCTTAATGTCGGCTTCTGATAAATCATCATGATGCTTTCTACATATTTCGATTACTTGGTCATCTTTTATTGTGATACTTACTAGCAGTCTTTATTGCTACCCATGTAAAAAGCGATTTCTTGCGATTTACTTTTCGGATCTATTCCGAAATTACTTTTTATATAAGTAACAGTTGAATTTTCTAAGGCTGTATTCATTTTTGTTTTTTTTTAATTATTATTCGATTATAGCACATAATTATAAGGGTCTCCCACGTTATGTGACCAAGTGGTCACGAAATATGTGACCAATATCACTTTGCTCATTTGGTGACCAGCACTGGTCACATTTATGTGATCAAGGAAATAGGTGACCAATCTATGGTCACATAAAAGGAAGATTGGTCACCAAATGAATAACAATGGTCACCAAATTAAAAACAAACGTCACTAAATGATTAAAAACTTAATAATTTTTTAATGTCAATCAATCAAAAGTAAAAATTTTAAACCTCTCTTATGTAAATGATTAAAAAATATAACAAAATGAAACAGTATATTTGAACAAAGTTTTTCAGTAAAATTTAGCTTTAATACGAAAAAAATAATTTCTGAATATTTTAAGAATGGTCACATAATTAATAAATTTGGTCACGAAATGATGTTGTTGGTCACTTAATTATATGATTGGTCACATATTTTCATAATTTTAATTCAAACTTATTAAAATATTGGTCACCAATTTTCTTGGTCACATAAATTTCACCAAATGAGCAAAGTAATATTGGTCACATATTTCGTGACCACTTGGTCACATAACGTGGTAGTCCCATTTATAATTAAAATTAAGCAGGTATTTTGGTGAGTTTTCAATTAAAACATGTAATTAAGAGTTCTTATGATAAGCTTTAAAAATTAGGCTTCCATTACATTTAATGAATTAATTGTCGCTTTGTTTTTATGGTTACAGTTTCAAATTAATTATTCGGATTACCTTTTATAAAATCGGAATATTTTTTTTATTTAATAAAACGGCATAATTTACATATTTTTTAATTTGGAGTAAAATTTCTTAAATAAGATTTCGGAACTGTATTCTAAAATTTATTTTTGGCACACTTTTCTTATTTAAATTTTCAGAATATTTTTCTTAATTTTTTTTCGGAATATTACTCTTATTTAAGTTTTGAGAATAATATTCTTCGGAATATTATTTTTGGAATATTTTTTTTTCGGAATATTTTCCCTAACTACCATTTTGAATTTGAAACATAAATTTACGAACAACTAAGGTCAAAAAACTGATATTGTTTGTTCATTAATTCAAAAGTACATTAAAAAAGTTTAAAAAAAAAATGTTTAAAAAATGATTTTGTAATATATTCTTAAGCTTCATGCTGTTTTAAAAGTTTTAAAAATGAAAGCGTAACTGATTATAAAGGCGAGTTATTTTCCAACTTTCAATAGATCGTAATGTTGTGTTCACAAAAATTTGTATTTAGATGTTTTAAAGAGTCTTAAAAACATCTAAATACTGCACTGAACGAATGTTCAGATGATGAAAAAAAATATGGTTTTTAACATTAAGATGATAAAAAAAAATGACATAAAGTCGATGAAATAATTTTAGATTTCGCTGGTTTAGCGAATTACTTATTGAGTTAACCTACGTATATGTTTCTGCCTGGATCGTTTTTTTCGAAAACCTGCGAGGCAGACAGGCTATATCTAGTTATCCTCTTCTTATTTTTAAAACAACTTTTATTTTCTAAAAAGTATTTTAAAAATACAAGTTTTCTCTAGCAAACTCTGTTTTGTTTTTGATGATGATATACGAAAGTTTACTATAAATTAATTTATAATAAACAAATTGACATACTAAACCAAAAAATGAACCCCAAAAAAATGAGGAAATTATAGTCTAAATGATACAGAAACTAAAAAAAAAACATGATTGGTCTGATAAATTACGAAAAGAGATGGAATCAGTACATGGGATTCCAGTATTCAGTTAGCATATATGTATTTATTCAAGACTATCGAATAAACTTATTGTTTACAAATTGGTACTTAAGTTTAGTACATTTAAATTGTCAATGTTTAATAATATCGACTTGATTTATGAAAAATCAACTAAGATCTTAGATAAATTAAATTTAAATTTAAAAAGTTTTATTTTTTGAATTATACTGCACTTAAGTCAAAATGGACCTATTCGATTTTTTTTGTTTTTATTGGTATGTTAGGGTCAAAAAATGAAGGAATCCGAAAAATTACTTATTTTTCCGAATTTCCTAAAATTTAACGAGATATGATACCGGTATTGAAAAAATAAAAATAGAAATAAAAATATCAAAAAATTAAAGTTTTTAGTTGTTTATTATTAAAAAAATTAAAAAAAAGTGTTCTTGTTTCTTTCCGGGTTAAAAGTTTAGCTCAAGATCGAAAAATCAGAAAAAATGGTTCTGATTATTTCTTTTAATAAAATAATCAATTAAATTCAATTTAAAGCAAATTCCTAAAATATTGGGATACCTGGAAAACAGACACAAATTGTTTGATTCTATAATTTTTTTCATATAAATTTTTGATATTTTTAATTTGGAATAAAACATACTTTTCAAAATTTGAACCCCTGTAGTTCAAAAAAAAAAAATTTTACCCCCCTAAAAAATTCGGCTTTTTAGGTTAAAAATATCAAAAATTTATATGAAAAAAATTTTAGAATCAAACAATTTCTGAAAGAGAATAAAAATTTCTCTTAAATCATAAGGTTTTTTTCCTGAAAAATATTTTAAAATTTGAACCTACAAACATACTTTTCAAAATTTGAACCCCTGTAGTTCATAAAAAAAAAATTTCCCACCCCTAAAAAATTCGGCTTTTTTGGTTTTCATATATGTAGATTACGATTTCAATGTCAAAAACCAAATCTGAACATTCATTAGACGTTTTGCTTTTCCTGAATTTGAGAATAAACGAGTTTTTCTCAAAAAATGAAAAAACTATACACTGGATTAAAAAGATAATGCAAAATTTGAATTCCCCATGCTTGACTTAGTTTAGATAAATATTTTTGTATTTTTTTAGGTATTTTTTACATGGTGTTTTAAAAATTTAAGTAATTTGTATTAAAAAGCGATTTTGCGAGTAAAGTAAATAAAAGGCGCATTTGCTAACTTTTTTATTTTAGGTAACTAAATTTTAAAAATTAAAAAATTAGAAGAAACCTTAATTTTAGGTAATATTCCAATAGTAAAGCCCGAATCAGCTTTTATTCTAATCGAAATTCGGCCTTAACGAGAATTAAATTAGAGTAAATCTAAAAAATTTGTCTAATTAACTTTGAATTAGATTATATCCTATGTAATTTAGACATTCTTCTAATTTTTAACTTAACTCTAAGACGTTTTTTAATATTTTTTTTTGAAATTCAGGAATTCGGAAAAATAAGTATTTTTTCAGATTCCTTATCATTTTTTGACCGTAATACCATTAAAAACAAAAAATAGAATAGGTACATTTAGACTTAACTGCAGTATACAGAAAAATTAATTATTTTTTTTTATGAATAAATGAAGTGTTAATCAGTCTAGCAATAGATAAGGGCACTAGCCTGTTGATTAACCTTGAAACTTGAAAATTTAAATTTGAAATAATTGAGATTTAGCTTTTTTAGATCCTAATAAAATCGTTGCTTTCGAATTTGTTTTTTCGAAAAATTTTCGCTGTAACAGAAAATCTTCAAAAAAAAAGTTCTAAAACGAAGTTTGAATTTTAATTTTATTAAAATCATAACGAATTCGAATTTCACGACTTCTATCCTAACCCTAGTTTTTTAATACTTAAACCGAAAGTTCAATCAAAATTATTAATAATCTGATAATGATAAAATTATGTCATTGTCCAAAAATTTTGTCTAGTTTGTCTTAGTGAAAGAAAAAAAACATTTTTACAGAAAGCACCTTGTGCTTCGTCAACTTCTCTAACCCCCCTTGTAAAACTACTATGTTGCAATATTAAATTTAAAATTTTTAATTAAGATGCTTTTTTAGCTATATTTTCAAAAAAAGTTTGTGATATGGTCCAAGAGCATTAAAAGAATTTAAGAAACCTTTCAGACTATTTCAGAGTTAAAAATGAAAATATCTAATTGGACAGAGCGAATATCAAGATTTTTTAAAAAATAAAATGCGATCAAAAAAGATGAATTCATTTTTCATTTTCTATTACGATCTTAAAAAGCAAAATAATAATTTTGTTTTTATAGTTTTTTTTTTTGTCATAAACAAGAATTTTTTTAAGTTAAAAAAAAAATTTTATTAATTTGAGCAACATAAATTTTGTTAAAAAATTTAAACAAAAAAAATTCTAAATCGTTTAAAAAAATTAATAGATTTAAGATAGTTGAATCTATTCTAAAAGTCATAGTAACAATTTTTTTGTTCGTGTCAGAAAAAAAAAGATACTACTTTTCATTTTTTTTGTGGACACTAGCCGTTGGATTTTACTTGAATAATTAAGTAATTCCAAAATAATAATTTCAAAATTCATAATATCCGACAAAATAAAATCAAATTCTCTACACAATTTATTGATTTTTTGAGCATAAATTCTAAACCAACTATTTGACAAAAAAATCAGTTTAATAAGAAAACTTTTAAATTTACTTTAAAAGCTTTTTTTAATTTTCAAATTTTAGAAATAAAAAACTATGAATATTAGATTAGCTCAATTTTTTAAGATTTACCATTTTATAAAATGGTTTCTAGAGGACAGTCAAAAAAGCATAAATAATCGTTTTGATTTTTTGGATGGTTACAGAGGGTTTTGTGCCTTGGTAGTTGTTTTGAATCATTACGTACCTTATGTCGGATCAGATTCTGATTTTTTAGTGTTCAGATGGACTGGTCATTTCATCGGAGTATTTGGTTTTTTTGTTCTAAGTGCATTTTTATTAACTTATCGAATGACTAGAGACTTGGAAAAAACTACTAATAAAATAGACATTTTTGAAATTTTAGTCAAATATTTTATTAGAAGATTTTTTCGTATTTACATTCCATTTATGTTTTTTATAACATGTGTTAAATATGGTCCTGATTGTATCAAAGGCGGTTATGGTTATAATACATGGTGGCAATTTTTAACACTTAAGCCAGAAATTAACAACCATTTATGGTCAGTTCCAATTGAAATTCATTATTATTTTTTAATACCTATATTTTCTTTAATATTTTATTATTCTAAAAAATTATGGTGTGTGGTCATTGTGTTTAAAGTTGCCTTTGTTTATTGGTTATATCAAACATATTTTACATTTTCCTCATCGGATTTGGGAAAAGTAGAAAAAAATACATTACCCTTAAGATTTCCAATATTTTTCTCTGGTACAATAGTGGCTTTTTTGTATCTTAAATACGAAAGTCTATTGCTGAATAATAATTTTAAATTAATTTTAAAAAGTTTTTATGTAAGATTTTCAATTGGTGCATGTTCATTTTTAATGGCTCTTTATGGTATACATAAATTCTCGCCCTATTACAATTCAAAATTAAGTTTTGATGAAGATTTGTACAATCCAGGTATTAAATTTTCATTTTTATTATTTTTTATGTTGATTGGTGCACCAAATGATTTCACTCGTTTGTTTGGTAATAATTATTTTTTGACTAAAATTGGTAAATTCTCATTTGGTGTTTATATGTGGCATCCAATGTGTATAGTATTGACTAAATCGTATCAGTTACCAAAGCGTTTGGATCAAATAATGCTTTTGATTGCAATGAGTCAAATATGTGGTTTTTTATTTTATTATTTTATAGAGAATCCAATGATGAAAATTGGAAATTGGTTTATAGCAAGAGTTAATTTTAAAAAATATGAGCCGTTAGTATTAGCCAATTGAACCATGAAACTTTATTTCTTGGTCCCAATTAGCCTAAATTAAAAAAAAATTTATTATTTGATAAAGTTTTTATTTTTCTTCGCAAAATTATAAAAAAAATAAAAATAAATATTATTCTGGGAATTGTTTATTTTTATTTGAAAATTAATCTGTCTTAAATTTTAAATTAAAATTTATTTTTAAATATTTTCCATTTGACAAGATTTTTTTTCTTTTTTACGATTTGTAAAATTTTTGATGGCGTAATTAATTTTTTTTACATTTTCTTTGATTTTTATCTTGTTTAAAACATCAATTTTAGCTTTTCCAGAAGAATTCTTAAAATTTTAAGAATAAAAGTATTTAACACTGAAAACAGTTATCATCAAAAAATTGACGTTACATTTATATTTAACCACTGTATGAGAAAAAAATTAAAATGTAAAAATCAATTATTTTGAATTATAGTAATAAGTTAATTTAATTTCATTAATCACAACTGTTTCGAAATTAGTTAAAAAGAAAGAGAATATTTTTACTGCTAGATGACTAAATTAAACCGTCAGGCATCTAGTTTTAAAAAGAATTTTCAAAGAAAATAAAAATTTATTTTAAATGACTCATTTTGGTTAGATTATTCATTAAATAAAATCCTTTAAAAGTATCTTTATAGTTACTAAAATTTATATTGAGAAAATTATTGATTTAGTCACCAAATGATGACAATTAGCCAGCTGATAAAGGTTAAACAATAAATTCAAATTAGTGCAAGTGTCACTAATTCCGCAGTTTTTCGTCTTGGTAAAATGGCCGCCGGGTAAAATTTTCATCTTTTTAATAATTAATAGTGTTTAAATATTTCTAAAAATATTAATAAATTAATTTAAAATTCTGTAAAATATATTTTTTTCTCTGCGACCATCAAAACGAAAAACTACATAAAATCAGCCGATCAAATATACTAAAACGCTACACATTAAAGTGGGAAATACTTTTTTACACATTTAAGTGTAAAATAAGTTAAAATACACATTTAAGTGTATTTTAATACACATAAAATATTCACAGTGTATATGACAGTGGCTGCTTAGTCATCTAAATCAATTTACAAAATTTTACATTCTTATGCAATTTTAAGAGTTCACTTTGCTTTAGAATTTTATAAAGAACTAAAAAAATAAAGTACTTGTTAAAAATAAAATTAAAAATTCGCTAATTATATTCAAAAAAAGGATCAAGAAAGGAATGCGAAAATAAACTTGAACAAATTTGTATTTGTACGAACAAATAGTTATTTTGAACAAATTAGACAATTTTTTGCTTAAGAAGTTTTTCAAAAATTCATATTTAAAAAAAAAACATTACTATAATATTAAATTATAACTAGAAAGCTTTTTTTTCTGTTTCATTAAAAAAAAAAAATAACTTTTTTTGCAACTAAAAAAATGTTAAGTTTGATTAGAAACATATTGCAAACTTTAAACCAATTTGGAAGCGTCACCAAACTTAATGTGAACTTTGTTTTTTTTAAACATCTTATCATCAAAAAACCTTCAAAAATATATAATTTTTGTGTAATTTTGAATTTAATCGGCAAAATAAACTGAACCCAGGACTTATTTCCAGATAAGATCTTGTTTAAGAAATAGGCAAGATACTTATTAATTTCTAATGCCAGATCTTATCAAGTATCTTATAAGTTTGGCAGAAGAATATTCTAAGTTCGGCATAAGATCTTGTAAGTTTCCAGTAAGTGAAAGTAAGATTTAAGATTTTTTAAGAAATTTTATGATATTTTTTAAGATCTTATAAGAAATATAATTAAAAGCTGTAAGAAACTTTGAAAATTCTTTTTCTTATTTTTATTTATTAAAATTATTCAAGATCAGAATAAGATCTTATAAGTTTCCAGTTAGATACTAATAGATAAAAAAATTTTAATAGAATTTTTTTGAGATCCTACAAGAAAATATTCAAAAATGAGAAAGAATCTCGAATAATTTTTTTAAATTTTGGTCGTTTTTGAAAATTTTTAAGTGAGGAACAAGATCAGGATTAGATCTTGTAAGTTTCAAGTAAGTAAAAGGAAGAAATTTTAAAAGAATTTTTATGCCCTTGTACAAAAGTAAAAATGAAATTTTAATTTTATAATAATTTCAACCCTAACAACAACATATACTATACTAAAGCTTTAAAAAAAATGAAAATGTAAAAAAATTAAAAAAACTATTAAAAATTTTGAAAAAATTTATAAACAAATTATAAAAAATTTTTATATCCTTAAATTAAAAAAATTAGTAAAAAAATAAATATTTTTATAAAATTAAAATTAAATTAAAAAAAATATATAAAGTTAAAAAAAAATTTTATGTAATCATGTAACTTATGAGGGGAGGGAGAAATAAAAGAATCTGTTTGTTTTTAAATATATTTATATTAAAGATAAAAAGACTCCTGCTGACTAGGGAGGGAGGTCACATTCCTCCATCTTTATTTATCGTCCCAGCTATCCTCTCTCACCAGCGCTCCATAATCTGTTTCTGGCTCCGACTCTGGCTGTTGCTCTGGTTCTTGCTCTTGTTTTGATTCTTTCTCTTGTTCTTGTTCTGGTTCTTGCTTTGGCTCGGGTTCTCTTTGCGTACGGTCCCATCTCTCCTCAATATTACTCCATGCGATTCTGGCCCTTCTATTGGCTTCAAATCCGAGACGATTTCCATGGAAGACCCTGCCTGACCATTCAACCATCCTATCGTTGTCGGTCAGGTCTTCGAATGAGGCGAACCCTGTCCCGGCTCTACCACCCTGTCCTGGCGTTACAACACACAAAATTATATCGGACAATCCCTCCTCTTCCGCTCTGTCTCTTAACCTTCTTAAGAGGAGGTCTCGACTCCTCAACACATCCGGGATGTTTCAAATTTTAACATCGTAAACCAACTCCATTCTTGTTTTAGTTACTATTTTCTTAATTTTTAAATATTTTATTTTCTTTGAATTTTTCGAAAGTTTTATTTTTTTCAATATTTAATTTTATTTTTTTTATGTATGTCTTAAACTTTTTTTAACGTGTTTTAATTCTTATTTTATTTTATTTTATTTTTTTTTTCATACATGGATTACTTAAGCATGTTTAATTCTGGCTTGCAAAATTTTTGTTTACTCAAGTTTTAAATTTTAAAAATTGACAATATAAACGACGCTGTCGCACCACTGTCAAGTAACATAGGAAGATTAAATTCGTCTTGTCCTAAACTAATCTTTGTTTCAACTCTTGTTAATCTAGTATTTCTAAGAGGATCACAACTAAACGACTCTCAAAACAGTGTATTTGCTTCCACTGTTTCATCTTCGTCGACTTCAGCTTCAATTGTAAAGGCTGTTTAAGGTCTTTGTTGAGTTGGTCTTGGTTTATGGTAACTCTGATTGTTTGTTTGCCTGTAATTACTCTGACCATTTTGTTGATTTCTATATGAATCAAATCGACTATTTGAATCAAATCGTACACGCCTATGCTCATTTGATTTGTTTTCAGACTCCATTAGCCTCTTTCTACAAACACTCCACTTATGTCCTGGTTTATTGCAAAAATTACAGTTTCCATTGAATCGTCTTCCATTGACTGGTTGTCTTTGATCCATCTTGTTTATCACAACTTCTTGAGAAAAATGTCCCGGTATTACTGTTCTGTAGTCCACTTGATTCTCAAAAATCACAATCAATTCCGCCCAATTTTTGTCTGACAGTAGTTCCAAAAATGTCTTCGTGGTCTCTGGTACACACGACACTAAGCGTGCTTTCAACAGTTTTGATTTTATATTAGCTTCTAAACCTGGTAAGCCTTTATCAACTAATCTCTCTAAATCTCTCGAAAAACTTGCCAATGTTTCGCCTGGATTCAACGCTCTACTATAAAACAAATTCAAATAATTTGTTTGTAACTCAGTTGGTTTAAAACAAGTCTCCTTAAGCTTTGCAAAAATTCTACCGATATCTTTTCTTTCCTTTCAGACATACTATTGTACACTCTTAATGCTTTTCCTGACAAACAATACATAATCACTGCTGCTTGTTGGACACTGTCCCAACCATACATCGCTGCGTCATACCCAAACGCTTTGTAAAACTCGTCATAGTCAACATTGTCACCATCATAATTCAAATTGCTACCCGTTCCTCTTTTGGCCATCTTCGGTTTCGGCTTAAACTAACTATCAAAATTCAAATTTACTATCAAAACTTGATTCTCTCTTTTTTTTTTTTTTAAGCTTAATCTCTCTCTTTTCAAAACGCTTCGCTAAAATGACTCTTATAATCTAAACACGATTTCAATTTACCTTTGTTCTATTAGAATTTTTTCTTTTCAATTTTCTAAACACTGTTGCGTTTATTCTTACTAACTGGTTTTACAGTCGTATCACTGGTTGGCTTACTGTGAAAAGCTCAACCGCTATCACCAATGTAACTTATGAGGGGAGGGAGAAATAAAAGAATCTGTTTGTTTTTAAAACTAACTTTATTTCTTAATAAAACAAATATATTTATATTAAAGATATAAAGACTCCTGCTGACTAGGGAGGGAGGTCACAATTAAATAAATTTAAAAAAACAAATTTTTAATTAAGTTTAAAAAAAAAACTTATAATGTTTTTAGTTGATAATTTTAATTATCAAATAAATGATTATTGATCAATCAAAATTAAAATATAAAAATAATTCACAAGATTGAATTTAAAAAATTAATAACATATAATAAATGTTATTTCAATTTAAAATCATTTAGTTATTTTTTTTTAACTTTTGATCTTTTAATTTTATATTTTTATTGTTTTTTTCATAAGAAAGTTTTTAATGAATTTTTTTCATACATAAGTTTTTATTTTTTCTAAATATTTTGTTTAATATTTTTTTTTAATTTTTTTTATTATTTTTTCCTTTTTTGTTTATTAATATTCCTTATTTTTTTCTATTTATTAATTAATTTGTTATATTTTTGAAACTTTTTAAATTATCTTTATATAGTTATTATTTTTATAAATATATTTAGGGTTCATTCCTCCAAACTAAAAAAAATTTTTTTTTGCGGATTTTTTTAAAATTTGATTCTTTTTTAAAACGTTTTTACTCGAATACTTAATTACGGTGAAATAACGTGGATTTTTATAGGTATAGTTGTTTTAGTTTTAGGTGTTTAATTGTGTAGTTTTGAATGTTATAACCTCATATTTTCTGTGTAGTTACACTCTTGTAATCGGTGTCGTAACATATATGTTTTAAATTGTATTTTTATTGGTTTCAAAAATTATTAAACTCAAAATAAGGCCTTTCTATGTTTTTCTAAGTTTTCAGTAAATTAGAGTTAAATTTTTTAAAATTGGTTTATCGAACTATAGCTTTTTTTGAACAAGTGTTATTAAATTTTAAAACAAGATCTCAATAAGAAATTGTTAGCGATCTTTTAAGATAATGTCTAAAATAATACAAAAATCTTATAAAATATATTAAATAAGAAAAAATTCAAGATATAATAAGATCTTTAACAAGTTCTTATTAAGATCTGTTTTTAAGTATCTTACAAGATCCGTTTAAAATTCTTATTATAAGATTTTTTGAGATTTGGGAATAAAATCTTGACCAAGATCTTGTAAAGATCTTTTTAATATTCCAGAAATAAGATCTTAGTCGGATCTTGAAAAAGATTCTAAGTATTTATCTTAAAAAATCTTTTAAAAATTGGATTTTTTAAGATTCTTACAAAGATCTATTATAATTATGTCAATATTCTTACTCTTACAGAATCTTGAAATTTCTTAAATAAGAAAAATTTCATGGGAAGGCAAAATTTTAATGCAAATCCGTTAAAGTCCTTTATTTTTAAATTATTTTATCGTCTATTAAAAAAAAAAAAAAAAATTTGAAAAAAAAATTAAAGCTTCTTCTAAAATTAAAATTTTTTGACTTCCTTTGAAGATTTATATTTTAATTAATTAATTTTCGTTAAATTCATTTTCGTTAAAAAAAATTCAATTTTTCGGAGTTGTTGAACTTTTTTATTTTAGAATTATGTGAGAATTTTAAAGAATTCTCAGGTTAAATGACAACGCTTTATAATTCCGATTGTTTTTTATTGATAAGAAAGTGTGAAATTTTTTACAAATTGTAAACTTTTTAAGAAAAATAAAATTTATAATTTTTTATTTGAAATTTAATTCGTCGAAATATACCCAATAAAATTAGAAATAAAAAAAAAGATTCATTTAATTACATAATTTAGTAGCTTAATTATTTATCAGATTTCTATTCAACGTGGTATGAATGGTACTAATCCGTATTTGAAATAAATAAGTAAACGAGATTAGGTAAACGAGTTAATTGAATGGATAGGTAACATTAAGAACCAACTAAAATTTTGATTAAATTAACTTTTTTTTTATTTGAGTTATGTTTTTTATTTTTTCCTTTAACTTGTTTCGCTAATTGACTCAGAATCTAAAGTCTTTGGGCTCGTACCATTTAACTATCTAATTAAAATTCGTAAAAATTATTATCTTAGACCTAAATTAAAATTAATTATTATAATTAACTGTAAAAAGACAACTTTTTCACACAAAATAAAAAAAAATAAAATTTTTTCGGTACTTAGAAGTTTTAATTTTTCACACTATTGTCATTTTACTGTCGAAGTGTTAAAATTTTGTCATTTTACCGTGAGCCCTTTTAAAGTTATTGCAATCCTTCCTTTAAAAAAAAAATTTTCCTCAAGATTTTTCATGCTTTGGAAATATAAAATTAATTTTTTAATTGTTCAAAAATCAAAGTCACTTAATGATTTTATTAAATTAAGATTAATTAAATGATTTAATTAATTTAAAATTTAGTATTTTTTATAATTTTTTGCCGTCCTTGCTTAAGAGGCATCTTAAGCATGTCTTAAGACCCTCTTTAGATTAGCTTAAAAAGTTGTCAACTTATTCCGGAAATGTACTGTATGAATTTTGACTAAAAAATTTCAAATGACAATTATGTAAAAAAAGAATTTAATATTATTTGTACTAAATTGATTTTTTTTAATAAAATTTTAAAATAATTTAAAAGTCTTTATTTTTTTTTCGTCATAAAATACACCTAATGATGCATTAATGTTTTTTGATTTTAAAATAAGGTTGTACAAAAAAAAAAATAAGTGTCATAATTCTGTGTCATAATATGTCTTTATTTTTATCGTTATAAAAGCTTTGCATCACATAAAAATTTTACCGACTGGGAAAAGTATTCTGGAATCTTGACTAATACTTAATACTGGTTTCCCTAAAAGGATTAGAGCACATATGGTAATCTTAAAATCGAATTTTAATTTATATTTATAAAATTTGTTAATATTAAAAATAAAAATAATTATTATTTAATAACAATCTTATAGAAGTTTAAAAAAAAATTAAAGATTTTTACTTAAACTAAAAAATTTTAGAAAAAATTTAATTTATTGGTTTTTATTAAGGTGCCCCAAGGCATAAACCCTTGTATGTCAAATAATTTAGTTTCCCGGTAATTTATTTTTTTTGAGGCTGCTAAGGTAACCAACCAAAAAATATCTGAAAGTTTGGTAAGAGCTTAAAAATCAAGAAAAAAATTAAATAAAAGTTTAAAAGAATTCTTGCAATTAGATTTTAAATTTTATTGGAGGTATCTTTTTTTCCCTGATTCTTTAAATTTTAAAAATTTTCAATCAAATGAGCATATATTTATTGTTTTTTCTTATATAAAATTGTAAAAATCTCAAAAATTAAAAAAAAACAAAAACTTTACTCATATAAAGTTCTGCACTAACACTTATAACACTTGCAACACTAATTATGTTTTACGAATAGTAACACTTAAATTATAATACTAACACTTAGTAACACTTTATTTTATTTCTTAGTAACACTTTATTTCTGATTCAAAATACATTTCAAAAGGCGATCAAAATATAGATCTTTCTTAAAAAATTTCATTACAAGCTTAAACAATCTTAAGAATTTTTTATCTTAATACATTATTTATCTTTATTTTAAACTTAATCATAGTTTAGAATATTTGAAAAATTCAAATAAACCTTATAAAAAACTTATTAGAGATTTTAGATTTTAATTCTTTACATTTTGATACCAAATACTTTGTACAGTCAACCCTCTTTAATCCGAACTTCGATAATCCGAAAAATTCGTTTATCCGAATAAAACCTATAGAAAAAAAGCTGTTTTTTGTAAAATTCACTGGTTTTCTATTTTTTAATCCGAAAAAAATCAATATCGTTTATCCGAATAAATTTTTAGGATAAATTTAACATTAAATGCGAAAAAATGTTTCAAAATTTATAAAAAAAGCTTTTATAATGATTATATAAATTGTAATCGATTATAAAAATGATAATTTTTTTTTGTTTTATTTTTATCAAAAGTCAAAAGTTCAAAATTAAATATATAAAGTTAAATTTTAAATGAAATTAAGTAACTATCCAATAAATAAATTAGATAAAAAAGCTCCTAAATATTCAGGTTAAAATAAATAATAACTAATTAGAGTAAAAAAATTTAATTACATAAAAGTTTTGCGCTAAAATTGTTTATTTTTATTTCTTTTTCGAAATTCGTTAATTTAGGTAAAAAAAATGAGGTAATTTTTGATTTATCCGAATATTTTTTATTTTTTCTCATTTTTCGGATTATGGCATAATCCGAATTTTCGTTAATCCGAATCTATTTTTTGAAATACTTTCTGTTCGGATTAAAGAGGTTTGACTGTAGGAGATCATTAAAATAGTTTGAATGAAACAACTAAAAATCTGTTTTTTCAAGGCTCTTATGGCCTGAATTAACTTTCTGGCTGAAAATTTACTCCCTTGTGTAATTTTAGGTTTTGAATCAAGAAAAACAAAAAAAAAAGTTATATATAGTTGTAAAAACTACAAAAAATTAAAAAAACTGAAATTTGGGTGCTTTTGTTTGAACCTATGAACGATAAGAAGATGATTTATATTTTTTTTTCTTTCAAATTTTCTAAGATAAAAAAACGTGGTGTAGTTTGTTTTTGGAAAAAATAAATAACGTAATGCCTTGCGTACTCTTGCAATGCATCAAAAGTCGAAATTCATAAGAATGATGCATTAAACATGTATTTTTAATATTTTTCAAATATTAATAATTGCAGAATCAAAAGTCAAATTTTGTAAATAAATTCGTGCATTTTAAATTAAAATTTAAATAACTAATGCTGTTTTTGAAAAAAATTTAAATAAAATTCAATATTTTTAATTTTTTTTTAATATTTTTTGCAATTGAAACTTTGACTCTTTTAGTTATCATTTTATAATTTTTTTGTAGAATCACCTTGTAATAATTAACCGAAAATTTTTTTTTTTACTAATAAATATTAAAAATATATAAAAAAAATTATTTTAAATTTAAATTTATATGCTGCATTTGTTGTCGAGTGGTTTATGATTAGATGCTGCGTTTTTTAAAAAAATTTAAGTTTTAATGATGCTCTTATTAATATTTGAAATATAATAAAAATACGTGTTTAATGCAATAGATTTTTGTCAAATTTTAAGTATAAATGCTGGAGTTCTCCGCAAGGCATTACGGTATTTAAAAAGTACGAATTTTTGGTGCATTGGCCTTTACATGATTGAAAATTGATACTTTATAAATTTTTTTTTAAATTAAAAAATGAACCAGAAATTTTAAAATCAGAAAAAAAAATTGAAAGAAATTTTTTTGAAAAAAAAACTCAACTAAAATTGGATCAATTTCGATTAAAAAATAAACCGAATTTTCTTTAAGAACAGGTAATCAGAACTTGATTACGAAAAATGATGAAAATAGTCTATCATTCATCGAAGATCATCGATGAATGGTTGGCTATTCCTTCGAATTATCATCGATGATTTTTTTCCAAATTTCTTCCATGATCCATCAAAATTGAGTTTCCTGGGGAATTATTCAATCTAAATAAGTATCAGAAAATAACAAATTATTAAGAACGGAGAGTATTTTCTAAACAATAAATTTTTTGGTTTTTTAAAAGGAGAAAACGCCAGTTTATTCGGCGGGGAGTTGAGCAACTGATCGCTGAGTCTTGAAACGCATCATCACACAGCAGGGAAAAACACTTTATTTTATTTCTTAGTAACACTTTATTTCTGATTCAAAATACATTTCAAAAGGCGATCAAAATATAGATCTTTCTTAAAAAATTTCATTACAAGCTTAAACAATCTTAAGAATTTTTTATCTTAATACATTATTTATCTTTATTTTAAACTTAATCATAGTTTAGAATATTTGAAAAATTCAAATAAACCTTATAAAAAACTTATTAGAGATTTTAGATTTTAATTCTTTACATTTTGATACCAAATACTTTGTACAGTCAACCCTCTTTAATCCGAACTTCGATAATCCGAAAAATTCGTTTATCCGAATAAAACCTATAGAAAAAAAGCTGTTTTTTGTAAAATTCACTGGTTTTCTATTTTTTAATCCGAAAAAAATCAATATCGTTTATCCGAATAAATTTTTAGGATAAATTTAACATTAAATGCGAAAAAATGTTTCAAAATTTATAAAAAAAGCTTTTATAATGATTATATAAATTGTAATCGATTATAAAAATGATAATTTTTTTTTGTTTTATTTTTATCAAAAGTCAAAAGTTCAAAATTAAATATATAAAGTTAAATTTTAAATGAAATTAAGTAACTATCCAATAAATAAATTAGATAAAAAAGCTCCTAAATATTCAGGTTAAAATAAATAATAACTAATTAGAGTAAAAAAATTTAATTACATAAAAGTTTTGCGCTAAAATTGTTTATTTTTATTTCTTTTTCGAAATTCGTTAATTTAGGTAAAAAAAATGAGGTAATTTTTGATTTATCCGAATATTTTTTATTTTTTCTCATTTTTCGGATTATGGCATAATCCGAATTTTCGTTAATCCGAATCTATTTT
>NTPY01000875.1:398046-409046 GCA_002922825.1 Brachionus calyciflorus
TGTTTAATAAACATAAAATAATGAAAATAATTGAATAAAGAAAGGCGAAAAAAAAACTGTTAAAAACTGTTCAATAAAATTAAGTAGTGTTTTTTTTTTTGTGTTTTTTAAATAATATCATTAAAAGATTTGAACTTGTCCAATAAATCATTCGATGAACTTTTAAAATCTTGATTTGTTTCTTTAGCTAAAATATCTAAAACATGCTTATCCTCTTCGCTTTCCATAAGCTTCAAAATTTCCAATTGCTCAACCAAGTTATTTTTTTCCTCGATTAAATCGACTAATTTCTCCATTAAACATTTTTCTGTTTCCTTAATTCGATTGGTTTTTAATTCTTCTGGCAAATCAATCGTCTCTTTTAATTTTCCACGACATTCTGATAATTTATCCTCAATTGCCAATGCTTGACTTTGTATAACCAATTCATTCTCAATACGAATCAACACATTTTTCTTATGACGCACATCATATAATTTACTCTCCAAGCTCTTTTTTACCAGTTCATAACCAAAACTCTTTTTGTCCAAATTATTTATTCTATTTTCTAAATTAGCACCGGTTATTGTAAATTCATCGATTTTCTGCGTTAATTCATCATGTTTACGCTGTAATTCTTGTGACATACGTAGTCGTTTATCTTGTTTTTGCTTTTCTAATTTTCGCTCTTCATTCGATACTCTTTTTTTATAAAAAGGAGATTTTTTACTATTTAATCGAGGACTATTCTCGACATTGAGAGCATTAAATGAATCGATTAGAGACGATGAACTTAAATCATCGTCCGAAAATGATTCATTAGAACTCGAACTTAATTTTAAATTTGGTTTAATTAATTTTTTCTTTGGTTGTTCGAGTAAAATGAATGAATCATCGTCGTCTTCTAGAGTTTCACATTTAGCTAATGGCGCTGATTGACAATTAAGACTTGTTCGTTTAATTTCAACAGAATTTTCTCTATGAACTTCATCGAAGTCTTCTTCATCCTCATCGGTTAATTTAACTTTTTTAATACTTATTTTAGAATTAATGCCAAGTTCTTCATCTGATTTAAGTTTAGCTTTTTCTTGGGCTCTTTTTCGAATTAAATAAACATCGACTAAATTATCTAATTGTTTATCTATAATTTTATTATTAATATCTGAATTTGATGACGATTGAGAAAATGGTGAACGTGATTTTGACTTGGAATCGATTGGACTTTCGACTCTTTGATTATTTCTTAGTGTTATATACTTAGTGTCTAGACTAAAAAATTCCTCATCGGATTCTTCTTCTTCTTCGTCACTATCACTAAAAACGTTATTCAAATCGATATCATCTTCGTCAATAACATCGTCTTCATCTTTATTAAATTCATCTGTTTCTAAAATGGACTCGAATTCGGCACGTTCTTTTAAATTGTGATCGTCTATATTTGGTGTGGTTGGATTGGACGGACTAGTAAATGAAGTATTGGGTGTAGAATAATTAGAAGATTCAGTATTTGTCGAATATTTTGGTTTATTGTATGTATTTGAATAAAATTCGGATCTTTTTTGAAAATTTTCACGTTGTAAATCAGTAAGATAGTCATGTTTTGGTATATCTGACTTTAAGTTTGTTAAATTTTCTTGTTTTCCTGCAAAAAAAAAAACAAAAAGTGTTTATTTAGAGTTAATATGTAAGCTGATGTTAGAATACAAAGCTTTAAAAATCTTAATCTTTTAGCTAGTATAATTGTATAAAAAGCTTTAAAAAAAATAGAATTATAATAATTATAAAAATGTTAAGAATCAATGAATGAGTTTCAGAATAATTAAGCGTTTTTTGTTCATTTTTTTTCCTGGTATTTTGTTCGACCAAATGGTTTGGTACAAAGGTTATATTGGATCCTAGATTATTTTTAAAAATTTGTTAAATAAAAAACTATATTTAAAGATCGTAAAATTGAGTATTTAATACTTAAAAATTGCGTATTTTATCGAAAACAATTAATTAATGTAAGCTGTTTAATTATTTTTATTCTATTTCAAAAACAAATATTCCTTATAAGTTATTTAACTCAGAGTTAGCTACAAAGTCACGTTAAGAATTAACTAGGAATATTTGGCCCGCGATGTCGCGGGCCTTTCAAACTTTCTAGAAAAATTTTATATAAGATCTGGATATTTAAGATGCCGATAAATTTAATTTAGGTTAAAAAAAATTTTCTTTAAGATCTTAAAGCCAAGTTTTGAATAGTCATGTGGGTGACGTTAAGAATTAATTCCTTACTTAAATTCGGAGATAAACGAAGTCTATCTTTTTTTATTCTAGCTGAAAAAAATCGAATTTTACTTTTTTTAGAAGACAAGTATAAATTTTGTCACAGCACATTGCTAAGCAATTTTAGCGCTTTCTTGTTAAAAAAAACAAGAATTTTAATTTTTATGAAATTAAAAGGTTTATCGATTAAAGATTTAATTTAAACAAAAGGACATAAACATCTTTAATTTCCGAATTTAAGTAATGGATTAATTCAGGTTTGATTTGTAGCAAAATTTATTTAGAATATAGCTTCCATTCTCTGGCCTTTTTTGAGTAAAATTGTACATGTAAAAAAATCTAATTGAAAAAAAAAACTAACCATTCGAGATTAGCAAATTTTTAGAAAAAAAAGAATTTTTTCTAAAGTTTATTTCTGAAATAAGATGACATGATTCAAAAATATCATGAAACGGTCTTGAACATTCCATGGACAATGTTCTAAGACGTCTAAAACAGCTCAATAGTAAGTTTTATACAAAAAAAATTCTAGAATATGTGTTTAAGAATAGAAGCAATTTTTGCTTTATCAATAAACATCTCTTTCATTTTTCAAAATATCTTATGATGCTCTTAAACAACGTCTTAAAAATACTGTCAACTTAGTTCAAAAGTGTATCAAATTAAACTAGAGATGGTAGACCGGTTTACCACACGAAATATGAAACGGGATTTTAATAAAAAAAAGCTAGAAAAACTAATTCGGTTTAAATATATGACGAAAAACCGGTTTACAGAAAAAACGACCATACAAACAAACCTATTCGAAAAATAGTTTTCAACATTAATATTTAATTTTCATTTTCAGTTTTCCAGTAGTTATTATAAAAAAAAGTTACCATCATAAGTCATAAGGTTGTCGCTTTTATGTTTTATTTGATAAAATATTTAGGGTCATAATTCTAGAATAAAATCAGAGATGGTTAATCGAGCTTAAAATTGCCTGATTAAAATTAAATTAAAATTAACTTTTTTTATTTTTGGGTCGATTAAAATTAAAATTAAATTTAATCGATTTATAATCGATTAAGTCAAAAAAATTCAAAAAAATTTTTGTCTATGAGTTGGTATAATTTCAAAGACTAAATTAGACAGGAAATTTATTAGGCAGATTTATATGCTTTTAATTAAGTTTCGCGTTCCTTTTTTTAAAAAACCTACTATACTCTCAAATATTTGCTAATTAATTTATATTTTAAATGTTTGTTTTTAAACTGTCAATTTTTTTTATAAGACTTCGTTTCTCGAAATCTGAACCTAAAATCTGAGCATCTAAAAACTGTTATTTCTATTCGAAAACTCGTTTCCTTTAAGGATTTTATTCT
Organism: Brachionus calyciflorus; assembly: GCA_002922825.1. Taxonomy (NCBI): domain Eukaryota; kingdom Metazoa; phylum Rotifera; class Eurotatoria; order Ploima; family Brachionidae; genus Brachionus; species Brachionus calyciflorus. The sequence goes on from NTPY01000875.1 coordinate 401,658, forward strand.
GGTAAAAAATAATCAAAAGAAAACTCCGATTGGAAACACACGGAGTCTTCAAAAAGCGTTTAGTTCGGTTTATTACTTTTGAGATATAATGCTTTAACTTTACTATTTATTTTAAATAATACTTAAATTTTTTTTTATACTTTTTAAATAAATTTAATCGAATAATTAATTGATTTAATCGACACTTTTTTATTGATCCGATTAAAATTAAATTAAAATTAAAAAAATTAAAAATTTGTTCAATTAAATTAAAATTAAATTAAAAAATTTAATCGAATTAAATTAATAATCGATTAAAATTCGATTAAATTAACCATCTCTGAATAAAATAGTTATCTGTTAATCATAATAAAACAAGTTTGAATAAGCTGATTTTATTGAGGTACTAAAATCATCTTAAAAATTAAAAAGAACTCATACAATTACTTTACTTTACTCTGGCTATATGAACTTAATTATTACATAAATTTCTATCAATAAATAAGACAGTTTATGAGGATAGTTTGAAAAATAAACCATACATTTGGAGAAAGTTTAGTAGAAAAAGCTCTATCTTGGACTTGTTTTTTTTAAAAACTAAAATTTAAATAATTTGAAAACATTATTAATGGTATTTTAAACTTGGATGTTAATAAGCGATAAGCATGTTAAATAGTCTAAGTATGTTCAAGCGATTTTCAAGTTTACTGATAAGATTATTAGGTATGCTGTAAAGATTTTTAGGTATGTTATAACAACAATCCCAAATATTACCGAAAAGAATATTTTCTTCTATGTCAAACTTTTTCGCCAAAAATGCTTTTCTTTTGATAAATTTATTTTTGTGATTAATAGTTCCAAACATTATGTTTATGTGCTTAAAATGAAGCTCTTGACTTGGACTTTCGTTTTTGATTCAGGATTTATTAGTCTAATCTTTAGAAAATCGGCATTCTTTTTTTCTATTTAACTTTTTTTATTTAAATTTTGTTTTCAAAAATTGCATTTTTACATAGTAAATTATTGCAAAAAAGAAGTAACATCACTATTAGCTATTCAACTGTATGTAAAAATTAATTTTTTTAAGTTCATTACATAAGAGGACATTCAGCATTTAAATATGGGGTTAAGATAATATAATTCATCCAGAGGTAACACATAAGAGGTAGTCATTCTTTACATTTTTGTGAACATAAAGGTCCCTCAAACAAACGTATAAAATTTCAGAAGATTTGGATTTACAAAAAATATCTCTTATCAAAGAAAACATAAAAGCGACAACCTTTTTAGAACACCTGTTAATAAATTTCTTCTTTTTTTCACATCTTTGAATTTATTACTTTTTTTTTTTAAATAAAAAGCAAAAATATCAAAATGAATTTAACTTCTTGACTCCTTTTTATTCTCAGAGAATTCTGATAAAAAATATAATTTTTGAGAAAATTTTTCATTTTTTCTTCAAGCTATCGAAAATATTTGGCAATTTAAAACCGAAAATAAAGTAAAAACATACTTGGAGAATATTTTCTACATTCATCCAATTCATCTTCATCATTATGCTCAAAATATTTATCTTGGTTAAACTTATCTCTTAATCTAAGATCAAAATTACGTTTGAGACTACCAAAATCAACATTATTTTCACTTAATTTAACATCTCTCTCTTTTTTATTCACACCATGACTCGTACAATAAAACAAATCTTAAAATAATGACTCATTTAAAAATGTTTTGTTTCTAAGCAAAAACTTAAACTTACATTTATTATTATCTTGATTAATTAAGTGATTAAAACCAATAGTTCTCAAAGGCCTATCACAATCTTCACATTTGAAACAATTAACATGTAAAATAACATCGTCAAATAAATTCATACGATCCATTTGAAAAACTCTTTCATTACATTTATAACAATAAAATTGTGTATCAATTTGAGTCAATTTTTCTTGACATTTAATTTTTTCCCCGATGCCTTGTTGCAAAGCATTATTATTGAAAAAATTAATTCTATTTTGAAATAGGGCCGATTTGACAAGACTACCACGTCTTTTCAAACCCGACACAACACCATCCTCTTTAGAATTCTTATTAGCGTCGACATTTATTTCCATTTCGAAATTTTCATTTTGTTCCATGTCCAAAATTGGCTCATTTTTAAAATAATTATAAATTTTATCCAATAGATACAAAACACTTGATTTACTCGGCAAATGATGATCATTTAGAAATTCTTTTTTTAAATTATCACCAATTTCGAATAAACCAAGTTTAGTCTCTATTAAATTGAATAAAATAAGCCAATTTTGACGTTGGTTATTCTCTTGTAAAGACGCATAATTTATTAAATCGGGTCTATAACGATTTAAAATAGCCAAATAGACTAATGCATCTTGCCAAGAGGATTGAAAATTTTCTATTTTTAAACTGTATGGTTGGACTATAATCTGAGCCCAATTCATTAAAATACTCGAGTCTTTTTTTATTAAAGTATTTGAATAAATTGGACTTGTTGATGTGTCGTAAAGAGCTCTCAATTGCATGTCATTAATATCAATTGTCTTTTTCATTTGTTTAAGATTTAAATTGACATAACGTGTCGTCGGATCTATAGTAAATTCTTGATAATTTTTCGATATATTATCATGTGTTGTTTGTGATAATAATTGATAGATATTTTCTCTTTCATGTAATAACTCCAATGGATCTAGATCATTGGCAAAGCCTTTCAATTGCCAAGCCGTATCAAAAACAGCTAGAAAACCTCTTGCTATACCTGTACCCAAAGGCCAAAAGGGCTCTAATAAACTATCACCAACTAAAGACATTAAAAATTTACGACCTTTTCTAACCACAATTCTCGACGCATTTTCCGAATGGAATAAACTTGTAAAATCGAACATGGCCACGTCTGGTTGACCATAGTGATTTTTGGCAAAGTCTAAACGATTTAGTTTTTTATTAGTCGAGTTATAAGCCGCTTCTTTAGCGTACATACACAAATTCTCAAAGTTTACATTTTGTTTACTTAATAACAAATTCGGGTCGGAAAAATCATCGTACAAAACTCCTTTATCGAATAAGGATTGACGTTTGGCAGTCATTACAAAATAATGTGTGTCATCTTTGTAATAAACAATATTTTCCAAGTCAATTTTAGTCTCTTGTTTAAGATCTAAGAAAAATTTTTGATCGAATATAAATGCCACACCGGAGCGCTCTTGAACCTCAGCTTCTTCAGCTGTATTATAATTAATAAAATTAGCCGTTATACCAATAGCTAATCGGCCACGAAATTCTTTACGATTAAAACCAGGTAGTGAATTTCGTCGACCATCAGCACCGATAATAGCATTAAAAGATTCTTTAGTAACCGAATGATTTTCGGGTATGCATTTTATTCTCCAAAAAGGATCGTTTTCACTCGGTTCTAAAATTTCTTCAAATGATGTATTAAAATTTACATTGACTCCTAAGAGTAATGCACATTTTAAAAGTACACATTGTAATTTGCGTATACTTATATGGTCTATAGAACCGGCGCAAAATTTTCCGTAAAATAGCTTAGCGCCTAGACTCTTTAAGTCTTGTATTGTAAATGGCCATAAATGAAGGACATTATTACGAGAAAAACGATCACGTTTTTCGACTATGGTACACTTGAATCCTAATAAAGCACATTCTATACTCAATCTCAAGCCTACTGGTCCACAGCCAATTATTAAAACATTCAATGGTTCACTACTATTTTGAGATTTATTCAAATACTCTTTGGAATTGGCTTTTTTGTCGTATTTTTTCCATAATTCATTCGACTTCCAATAATTAGTTTTTGATTTAATTATTTTATAAATAAGACGAGTTGTTGTTGAGGGTGTTAACGAGTGTCTATTAGTATAGCCACGATTAGACGGATTTAATTTAAAACCATGTGTATAAACACTGTCTAAATTAATGTCTAAATGATCGGCTAAATTTTCGAATGATTGTTTAATGGATTTAGATGTGTTTGATTGGATAAATGTATCGAATAATTGCTCGAATGATTTCGCATTGTTAGTGTAATCATCATTATTCATCGTTTATATTCACATTGAGAGTAAATAAAAAATTTTATGAGAAAAAAAAAATGTAAAATTTTTAAAAAATGTAAAAATTAATAATAATTAAAAAAATTTTTTTTGGTTGTTTTTTGACAAATTATATAATTTTTTTTTATATCTCGATTTTAGAAGAAACAAAAAAATTATAATTTTTTTGATCAGATATGTATTAGAAAGAAAAAAAAAAACAATAATAAGAGACTAAATTTTATTTTGTCTATTTCTTGTTTTTGTTTTTTTTTCTCGTTGTTGTTGTGTTAATTTAATTAATATGAAAAAAATATTATTTTTAGAATTTTGTTTTTTCTTGAGTCCGAGATTGCAAATATTGCAATAATAAGTTTTTCATAAGAATAAATATGTTTTATTTATAATTGCGTTCAATTTTGTATAAACAATATGTTCGAGGGCTCGAATCAGAACAGAAATTTCAAGTGATATTATTAAAATTACAATATATTCGGAATAATTAATTGAGTTGAATTTATATGTATTTTTTATTTTGACCTTATTATAAAAGAGTATATACTTATATACTACTGATTTTCAAATGGACTGTTTATTAGTCCGATTTACTTTTATTCATTCAAGATCCTAATAGATTCAATTTATATAAACTATTCTATTAAATATAATTAAAGATTTAGCAAGATTAAATGTCAAAAATTTAAAAATTTTAAATCATTACTTGTTTAAATTAAGCTTAATTAAAACAAAAATACCACGAAAATTATATGATGGCTCATATTACTATTATCTTAATTATATTTGCTTAATTATTAGGCAAGTTTAAAAAATAAAAAACTCTCAAAAGCATGTTTTTCGTCGTTGTTTTTTTTTTTTAAAAAGAATAATGAAGTAAAATGCGTAATTGAATAAAAAAATTAAAAAAATTTTTTTTAAAGTGTAAGTTACTTGAGTGAATATAGCGTATGTAATAATTTTTTTATGTGATAAAAATTGAATTTTTTTCATTATTTAAGAAAAAATAAATTTTCAATTAATTTATAGATTATAAAAAGGATATTTATGTAAGATAAAGTAAATAAAGAGCTTTCTTCTTATATCAAATACAGGGTTTATTGCGTTATGTGAACCAGTGTTCACATAAAAGGTGAGCCAACTTACCCAACCTAAATAGGTGAACATTAGTGTTCACTTATTAGGTGAGCATAAAATATGTGTACAAAAAGACAAAAAAATTTAAAAATGATCAAATAAATAAAAATAAATAAAAATAAATTTTGTAAATAGTCGATTAAAAATAATTTATTAAAATTAATTTTATTTTTAAGTTTATTAAAACGATTAAAATTGATTTACAAAAATAATAATTTTAAATATTAATTCTATAGCTAATTTGTCTTAAAATCGGTTTAAAAAGGTTATCTAATACAATGCATAATTTTTCTGTAGGTTGACCGGAGCAATTAACTATAGGTCTAATACCAAATTTTTCTTTGTGTAGCTTAGATAGGACTCTAAATGAACCCAATTTACATAAACCTTTTATAAAAACATTATTCATCATTTGTTTTGAAATATTTTTGCCATGATATAGTAGAATTAAATTATGATTTATATCATTCACTAAATTTTCTAGTGGATTTTCCATAATCTCAACATATGAGCCACTACCAAGTAGATGGTCAAGTGCTAACGAATTATATATATGACAAGATGTGAAAGCAACACCTAAATTCTTGTCGCAGTCCATAATTTTAAAAGGCTTATATTTCATAAAATAAGTCAGAACATTCAATTGTTTCATAGACAAATTATTAAAAATATCAAAATTTTTATCTTTAATTTCATTCAATAATCTATATCTCAAGATCATCGATTCTTCCAAAATAGGAATATTACTTGAAACTGAACTAAGGTTCAGATTAGACAACGTTTTAAAATTTAAAAGTTCGTCTTTTTTGTTAATTTTAAAATTACAAATATTATTGTTATATTTTTGATTCGATTTAGCAAAAAATAAATTACGATTAAAAGAAAGTGTACATTTATCAATTGTAGAATAGAGACTTTTAAACAGATTAACTTTGTTATAAATAGTTGACGGCACAAATTTAGATCCAAAACTCAGAATATGAGCTAACTCATTAACATAAGTAGTATCAAAATTCAAGTCACCTATTTTATAAACAGAACCATTTAGTTTAAAAATCTCAAATTTTGAATCGATTTTTATTTTTTGTTCTTTTGTTTTGGGTCCTTCCGAAAATTTACCTCTTTTTCAAGTGATTTGTTAGAACTCAAATTTCTCGTTGAACTATGTGAATTTTTAGATGATTTTTCTGAATTATTAGACTGCCTAGTATTCGTATGAGAATACTTAATATTATTTGAAGTGTTATTTCCATTATTATAAGAGTTATTTGGTCTTTTAAAAGACAAGTTAGCACTATTAGTTACACTCGTCTTTTCAACATTCATATGATTAAAATTCTTCGGCTTGTTTTGATTATATGAAGAATTTAGTCTATTATTATTAACACCAAATTTCTTTTTCTCAGGTTCAAATGGTTTTATAAAGATACGTTTACACTTAGCATCGGATTTTAAAAATTCATCTTTTAAAAATTCACTTTCTCGATCATGAATATCTTGAACAAAAACATCAACATCCTTAACACAACCAACAAGATTACGCTTATAATACTTTAGGTCATTCTCTAAAACATTTATTTCATATTCTATATGTTCAATTATTAAATTCATTGTAGCTATTTGAGTATTACGAATAATTTTATTATAATCACTCACAAATTTTTCATTATGCTTTAAAAAAGGTATCGGATAGTTTTGATAAAATAACTGCTTAGGCGCAGTATTATTTTCTAAATGAAATCGCAAAACTTTAACATCATTCTCATAACGTAACTTTTTATTAAATAAGTATTTGATCTTTGAGCCAAATTGTTCAATTCTTTCTGATGTTAAATATAGTTCGGGATCATTCACCGGTAAATTTAAAGCATTAATTCTTGAGTCTAAATCAGACATTAATTTATTGATTGACTGCTCCAAAAAATGTCTATCAACTAGATGAAATCTCCAAAAAATGTCTATCGAATGTTCTCATAAAATTTTTATGTTAAAAAACGAAGACTGAGCATATATAAATTTTTTTGGAACTTTCTGTTAATTTCTCATTATTAAAGGCAAAAGATTCCGCCAATAAATATACAAAAATGGGATTTGTGAAAATATAGAAAGGTTCAAGAAAAGGATTTTAATAAAACGAATACAAAATGTAAAAATATCGTCTCTTAAACATTGAGCTTCAAGTTTAAAAACT
>NTPY01000875.1:409074-420910 GCA_002922825.1 Brachionus calyciflorus
TTGTGCTCACCTATTTAACTTTAGGTTCACTTATTTGAGAAACTAGATATTATCTTATAAACTTTTATTTTTTGTACACTAATGTTCACCTATTTAGGTTGGGTAAGTTGGTTCACCTTTTATGTGAACACTGGTTCACATAACGCAATAGACCCCAAATACATGTAAAAAAATTTCATACTACCCTAATGCTTTACAGCTTGTTGCATTGCTATTTAATCCAGAATTTCGGTTTAAAAGGACTGTGATTATTTCTATTCACTCAAGTCAGCATTTTAAGTAACATTTCTTTAGGAAAAATTTTTTTCAAAAGTTTAAACCGCTCCAATTTGTAACATTTTTGGTAAAATTTTTTTTCTTAAAAAAATTTTTCAGAAGTGACTTTATGTTGAGTTAGTTTGATTTAACAAGTATTCTGCTTTCATTAAAATGGTGTTATAATGTTTATATTAAATAATTTTTTAAGCGGTGTTCAAATCAGATATTGACAATAAATAATTTGACCCAATTATTGAAACTTCGGACAAATATTAAGAATATGCTAAATATATCTGAAGCTTCGGATATCGGAAATTGATTAAAAATAATTTTCAGGATTAAAGTCCAGAATACTGTTACAAGTTTAGCAAATTATATGAATATAGTTTTAAACAGTGGCGTAGCCAGGATTTTGAAAATAGGGGGGCGGACTGTAAAAAAAACTATTTTTTTTACGATAAATTATAGTTTATCATAATTTAGCCGCTAGAGAGTACCGTAAAACCCCATTTTTTCCCGGTATAAAGACGAAAATTTCGATTTTGTGCCATGGTCCAATGGTTTTTTTTTTTACACTTTTTGATAGAAAATTTTTACGGTATAAATTATGTTTGTATCCATAAAAATATCTACTTTTTAGATTATTTTCAGTAATTACCAATTTATTATTTAAAAATACCGTATTCACTCGATAGTTGTACCGGTACATATTTAAGATTTTTGATTTTGTGCCCATGAGATAAAAACACATTTGTACTCGAAAAAAGGGGGTAAATTAAACCGGGACAACTTTGAATTTGGACCGGATATAATTTTTGTTTTAGGCCGGATTTCAAAAAAAAAATTCAAATTAAAATTAAAAAAATGATTTTTACGTATCTTATTTCAAACAAATATTCTAATTTTAACAATCTTTAATTATTTTCCAAAAAAAACTTAAATATTAAGAAAAAAAAATTTTAAATTTGAACAGATGGAAGTCTTTAAATTTACAAAATAAAACCAATTTTTTTGAAAAAAAAAATTCCAAATTTTAATTAGAAAAAATGATTTATGATATGAATGTATGGTTTAAAACTGAATATTTAGTTGTAACTCAAATTATGATATGAAAATTGAAGAAAAGTTCTGGTACTGAACTTCGAATTTCAAGTAAAACCACAGCTTTTCACAGAAAATTAAATTTAATATGCACAGTGGTGTTGAATAACTTGTAACGTGAGGTCATCTCGGGCCTTTTAAAGTCATATGAAGTTATCTGACGGTAAAATATATAAAAAATCTGACGTCAGATGACGTAACGTTAGAAATCAATCAGCATCACTGTATTCTTCACTTAAATTGTTAATGAATTACTTTCTCTTCCTCAATGTCATCACATCATCATTTGAGTTTTTAGTTTTAAAGCTTACATTTAAACCATGAATTAATTTTTTTTAAATTAAATTTTGGCTTTTTTTTCATAAATTTTTGCATTTTAAATGAGGTATTAAAACTGAAAATTCATTACGACATCAAAAGTATAAAGAAAAAAAATTCAAAACACAGGATAGATGCATAGGATAAACCTAATTTTTGCTTTAGGGTTGTTTACGCGAGTTTACGTTTTTTAAATAAACTTAGTAAAATAAATACAAACATTTTTTTTTACTTTTGCACCGGGACTAATTTTAATTAGAACCGATTTAATTTTGAAAATATAACGGTTTAATTTACCCCCCTATTTTGGGTAAAAAAGTGTTTTTGTACCATGGTATATCTGTAAAATCTCAGATTTGTACCATGGTATAAATATCGAGTGAATACGGTAATCTTTTTTTTTTAGGATTCTTCATTTATTTTTATTTCGGTCCTTCAAAATCGATGAATTAATCAATTTTATTTTTTGTCCCTATGGAACAACTCACTTTTTATTCCATGGTACAAAAATAGAATTTTCAAAATCATAAAGATTATCTTATAAATATATAAATTAAGACAATAAATTAAGATTTTTATATTATAAATAAATAAATACATAAGATAATTGATAAATGGTGTTTTCTTCTGTAAAATTAAAAGCTGCTAGTGATACAAACATGATTTGTACCGTCATAGTTTACTATCAAAAAATTTATATACAGACATAGAATTGTTACATGGTACAAAACTGAAACCAACAATTTGTACTTGTTACTAAAAATGGGGTTTTACGGGAATTATATTTTTTCAAGTCCACTTAAAATAGGGGGGCGGCGCCCCCTATTTTTGTCGTTGTCCCCCTTCGCCCTCTGTAGCTACGCAACTGGTTTTAAATATTAAAAGGTGACTTAAGATAGGATTTCTGGAATTTTTCTTAATATTCCGGCAGCGAAGCAACGGATTAAACCTTGTATTAATTTAATTACGGTTATATAAATGTATTTCATTTATTTTTTATCTTTTCATTTTTTTTCTTTATTTTAATTTTACATTCTCCAAAAATAGAGGTTAATTTCTTACAATAAATACAGTGGCGTAGCCAGGGGGTTTAATTAAAAAAATAAACATTAAAAATTTTTCAGCATTCATTTTTCAAATATTAATACAGTGTATCCCCTATTTTATGAACATCGGCTGTAAAGCATTATTTAGTTCAAAAAATCGAGAGTTCGTAAAATCGGAAACAAAATTACATATATTTACATAGGTGTGAGTTCAAATGATTAAAGTTTTCATATTGAGATTTTCAACGCATATTTTTTTCTAAAAAATATTATAATTAATTAGGTCGAAAATTGCAACTTTTATTTAATTGGCTAAAGGATTGTTTTTGGATTTGATTCAAAAAATTGAATAATTTTGTAAACAATAAAACAGACGGACCTTAAAAATCTCAACAAAAAAGTTTCTTTTTTTTTCGCTTCCTTTATTTGAAGAAATACGGTAGATGAAATAGTCAGTCGAGACAAACCCCAACAATAAGACATTATAAAAGAGAAAATTAAAAGCTTAGCAGTGAGAATTCTGGCCTTATTTTGATCTGATATGAATCTTATTAATTTTTCTGTTTGCTTCAAGATGACAAGCCTTGTTCTGAATATTAAAAAAGAAAAATTCATAAAAAAATTTTGGGTCATCTTGTTCCATTACAGAAATGTATATTTAATGGATATTTACTAGATATTTTCTAGATATTTTAGTCCAATTATATACAAAAAATATACAAAAAAATATCCATAAAATATACAAAATTTATCCAAAAATTGATTGACTGGGAAGCCTGGACTTGAGCCCCCACAACTAAAAAAAATGATTCTAAGAAAACTTTTCGAAATTTCTTAGTTTTAAATTAAACATTTCCTGGAATTGAAGTAAACTTTTTCTTTTTTGAATAAAAATTAAATTTGTTACTCAATAATCTCTGAATTCTTAAATTTTTTTTAAAAGTTAATAAGATTTTATCAAAATGAGTTAATGAAGTTAAACTATTTTCCGATAAACTTCTTTGATTTTTGTGAAATTAATCGACTAAATTCGTTCTAAATTATTTAAATGATTTTGCTTGGACTGTATCAGATCTAACTACAGTCTACGCTCACTTTTATCACTTAACGAATTTATCACTATTTAATTTTATAGCTCTTTTATAAAAGAACGGATTTCTTCCCATTCAAGTTAAATTCGAATTTATCACGATTTTTTATCACGTTATTAATATTTACCACGCCTTTTTACCGAACATGTATATGGGATGATTATTATTAATAAAATTTTACATAATGTTTCAATTAAAAATATTTGAATTAAAAAATTTTAAAAAAAGATGTCGCTTAAATTTAGAATTCTAAATAATGGTGTTGATAAAAATTAAATTCATCATAAAAACTAAATGACATTAATTTAACTTTAAAAAAATATTTTTTACTTAAAAAAATTTAAAAATTATTATTAAAAAATTCAAACTCATGAATATTAAAGTTTTTTAATTTCAACAATTTGAATTTTTGTACTGATATTTTAATTTTCTTAGTATGCCTGAATGATCAGGCAGGTCAATTTAATTTTTTATGGCATAATCGAGCATCCTTCATGCCTTTATAATTTATACAAAAAAGAAATTATACTTAAAAATATTCACCTTTTCTATAAATTGTTTTTCGTTACCGTACTGAGCCCGTACCGAGTGGTAACTGTACCCATCCTTAAATAAAAAATTTTTTGAATTTTTTAAAAATTTTTAAATAAAAACGAGTACAGTCGGTACGGTACGGGCACGAGTACTACGATAAGTCGATAGCATTGCAGTATTTCTTTAATTAAAAAATATAATGTATTTTGCAATTCAAAAGTATATTGTTTTTTTAATGTAATTAAATTTAATCAGTTTTTTAAGTAATTTAGTTTTAATAAAAATATTCTAATCGAGGTTGCAAATATTAGCCCTAAATATTTCAAAAAAAATAATTTGAGTTTTTTTACTATTTTATATTGTTTCATTTTGAAAATTGTGTGAATTTTTTTAATAAAAGACGAAAAGTTATCCCATATTGTTTTTAATGTAAAAATTATGCATTTTTATCACGCCTGACTTGAGCATCTAATTTTTTCCGAAAATGTTACCGTAAATATTTGTTTTTTATCGTCGCACAAAAAGCCCGAAAACTTGGATTTAGCGTCTCAAAAAAAAATGCTTTTGGGGCTCGAAATTTATTGAAAACTGAGTAGACCGAGTTTTTAAAGCTTAATGAGTCTTTAGGGTTAATTTTAATGATCTCAAACCTGCATAATTTAATTATTTTTGAGGCGCTAAAGCCAAGTTTTCGGGCTTTTAGTGCGACGTTAAAAAACAAATATTTACGGTATTTTAGTAAATATATTAAATTATGCTAAAACCAAAACAATTAGTTCAAGAAAATTCTAATAAAAAGAAAATACTTTACAGTTGTCATAGAAATAGGCTTTATTTAATTACAGAGCAAAAAAAAAGAAAAAGAATTTTATTCATATTTATCACAATTCAATTTTATCACGTTTTTTTTATCAGAACCGATGGGGTGATAAAAGTGAGCGTAGACTGTAAAAAATTTTATTGGATAAAAAGAATAAGTATACTTGAAAAATTCCAAAGAATTTCTTTTTTTAGTTATTTATTTGTTTAAAATTATTTATAAAAATGAAGCAAAAGTTCGTAATAAAATTGTTAAGCAGCCTCTAAATTTTCACAGTCACCGTAACCAAACATTTATAAATTGTGAATTACTGAAAATAGCATGAGATACGGATACGGCGTTTAAGATTGGCGACACATTTACATAAGAGAAACTTTTTATCAAGAGTTTTAAATAAATTCAAGGATTAAGTGATCTAAGAAAGTCCAATAATAATAATAATAGGTAATACCTAAAATATGTTATAAAATCGATTTTGATTTTGATAATTTTTGCGTTTAAAAGTTTTGTCCTTGATTTGCATTCTTTGTGCTGAGAAGAGATTACTTTTGTGCCGATATTGTTTCCCTTTTATCTTTTTTCCTGAATCTTTTCTTTATATTCTCAGTTAGAAAAAAAAATTACATTATAAAAACATTGATTTAATTGATTGTTTTTTAATGAAAAGGAAAGGAAAAAGTGAGGAAAGAATTAGAAAGAAGAGAAGATACGGGCAAAAGTTGAGAAAGCAAATGTTGACAAGTTGGTTATAATTTGGGTTTTATTTCTTAAATGCTAGACATTTTTGTATTTTGAAAAATAGGTGACTGAAATTTGAATTAAAATATTCGTGTATTTTATGTGGCTTTAACAATCAAAATTTAAAAAAAAATTTTTAGGCCCCCCATTCGAAAAATCCTGGCTACGCCCCTGAATAAATATTAAATTAAACGAATTGAACGAAGAGTGAATCGAAATGAACTTCACAGACTTCGGTTTAAACTCCTGAATTAAAAATTTTTAATATTTTTGAAGAGTAATAGATAAAATATTTGTTTATTAAAGACTAATTTTTGATTTTTTTTTAATTAGATTAAAATCAAAAAGAAAGAAGGAAGATCTTGAAAAAAATCTTTGTTGAAAATCAATAAAGCATATTTTTTCAAGATCTTACGAACTATTTTTTAGTTAACATTATAATTCTAATTTTTTTGTTGAATAAAATAGTAATGAAAAAATACGAAATTAAACATAAATTTGTTAATATCCAAGAAATATTTTGAAGAGAATTCAAGCCAGCATAAAGATTAAGATAATCATTCAGGTTATACGTATTTGAAGTGATTCGAATTTTGTAAATAGTCAATAAATAGTCAGGCACCCTTGATAAAATAATTATAAAACATTGAATTGATGAGATAAAAAGTAATTTTTTTTCGGAATTTTCAAAATTATTTGTTTTAAAGTTTTGTCTTTTTCTTTCAATTGAATAATTTCTTAAAAAAATTACCAATAAAATATTACATACAAATGTTAAAATTGAAACTGTAATGTAAACAAAATTTTGAAAAAAATTTAAATACGCTGCAAATTTAGACCAAAATGAAACTATATTGCATGAAAAAGCGCTAATGCATAAAAAAAAATTTGACAAATTTAAAAGCATCTCAAATAGAATAGTGACTATAAAAATATTTCGCTTAAAATTTTTTCTTGTTGTAAAAATTATCTTTTTATTTTTATTCGAGATTTTTAAATATCTATCCAAAGTCAGTATAAAATTATACACTTGACTATTATTCAAAGCTAATGATATCATAAAATCAAATATATAAACCTTGATTTTTAAGGAAAGTTCGCTTTTGATGCGAAAATCAAGACTACATTCTTTATTTAAATTGTGTCCATCAATACTTGACGATATGATAAAATTCGAAAATAACAAAGAAAAATAAACACACTGATAAAAAATATCTATTTTCATGTAAGCAAACATATTTTGTTTACAATTGGCCTTGGATATTAATCTATAAGTCGTAATACCTAAAACTAAACCAAAAGAGCTTAATAAAAATAATACTAACATTTCAGAAAATTTAATTATACATTCAGAACTAAAATATTTTTTATCAAATTGACATTTAGTTGAATAAGTTTTCACATTATTTCCACATGCTTTTAAACGATTGTTTAAATCACAGTCTTTGCTTATTTTTTCCAAATGTTTTAAGCAATTAATAATAACACTATTTGTTATTTCTTTTAAATTTTTCGACTGCAGGAAGGATTTTAATTTTAAATTTTGAATCAACCAAATCAAAGTACATGTACATTTAAGATTTTGATTGTATTTAATAACAGGAAAAACAAGTTTTTGATGTTGAAAGTCTTTAAAATAACAAAAGTCTTCATTTGGAAAATCGTATCCATCAAATTCAATTTCATAAATAAAACGCATACCAATTTTATTGTTTATCGAATAGCAATCATTAAAATCTATAGGTCTATACGATCCATAAGAAAGGAGCCATTTGTTTTGAGTTGAATTAAAAAATGATTTGTAATCATTTAGTTTTAAATATATGAAGTATAAATTATCAAAATATCGAAATAAATTATCGTCAAATGTAACATCAGAATTATGTATTGTTAATGAATTTAGATTAAGAAAGTTTGATAGAAAGTATTTACTTATGTTAAAATTTGAATCTATGAAAACTATATTCGTATTACAATCAAAATGAATATAGATATTAATATAAAATTTACATGATCTAAAATGATTTCTACTTGAAATATTATAAAAATATATGATGTTTATTTGTGTAAAAAATATAAAAGGAAAACAATTTATATCATTGAAAAAGACACTTGGAAATATATATAAATGATTAATTTGAATTTTATTCAACCATTCAAGACCACAATAGTTATTATTGAAACTCAATTTACAAAGCTTGAAATATTCAAAATTTTCAGCTCTCAAATTAGAATCTTTGATTATTACTTTTTTAATAAATGTAGAATTTAATAAACTGATATTTACAAACTCTGGAGTTGTGTAAATACCGGATAGATTGGTTAAAATAAGAAGATCGATTCTAATGTTTGATTTCGTCAAATATTCTATAATCCTTGTCGTAAGGTTAAGTGTTATATTAAGATCATTGAAATTGATCTCTATACCTTTAAGAGTATTGTTTAAAACAAAATTAGCACTGTTTTCAAGTAGATTTGATAATTTATTAAGATCTTTACATCTAAATATAGTATAGTTAAATATCTTTCTTTCTGACAACCGATAATTATTTATATTGTACTCGTTTAAATTAAATTTTTGTAAACTTGTTTCACAGTCCAATGGTAAAAGAACACTTCTAATTTGGCTCGTTTTCATACATATAAGAAGTAATATATTTATAAATTGTAACATTTTTGTTTTCAAAGACAAAGACATAAAATCTATATAAAGAAAAGTAAAATTAATTTATTTACATAAAACAAGAAGTAGAGGAGGTCCTCCCCTCCCATTTTTAATCTTTTTAATTTGAATATTTAGTCTTAATTGGAATCGGGCTATCCCATCTGTTAAGACCCAAGTCTTGAACTTTTCCTTATTATTTACTGAACTTGATTTGAAATAAAGGCGTGAGCGTGAGCGTGCCGTTACCGTTACCGTGAGTATAGCGTTACCGTGAGTGAAGCGTGAGCGTACCGTTACCGTGAGCGTTAACAGTAATCAAATTTTTTTTTAGTTATATTATTTCGGATTAAATGCAACATTTAAGATGTATTTTAAAAAAAAATTTAATTAATTAAAAAAAAACAATTTTTTATTGATTTAAATTCCGAGATCATATTCAAAATTTCGAAAATAAATTCCCTATTTTTCACTTTAAAAAAAAATATATAATTTTACAATGCGTAGGAATGAATTTGAAATCTCGATTTTTGGTGCCTATCAAAAATTAATTTTAAAAGACCGACAAATACCGTAAACCTCGGCCTAGAACTCTAAGAATAAAAGCCAAAATTGGGCTTCATTTATGAATGACCACTGTTTATAATACTAATGGATAAAGACGCCACTTTTGATTTTTAATTAATTAAAATAAAAAATGTCATCCTTTTTCATTATAAAAAAATTAGTATTATAAATAGTGGTCATTCATAAATGAAGCCATTTAAAAATATGCGGAATTTATTTTCGAAATTTTGAATATAATCTCGGAATTTAAATCAATTAAAAATTGTTTTTTTTAATTAATTAAATTTTTTTTTTAAATACATCTTAAATGTTGCATTTAATCCGAAATAATATAACTAAAAAAATTTGATAACTGTTAACGCTCACCGTAACGGTAACGGTAACGGTACGCTCACCGTAACGGTAACGGTAACGGTACGCTCACGCTCACGCCTTTATTTCAAAGCAAGTGCTGTATGTTAAGTAATAAGCGAAGGTTTAATTATTTCTTCTATTTAAACCACTCCACTTTATTTAACAATTCGGATTCCAAATTAAACACTAAAACTTTACTAGTTGTTTTTATTTTACTATTAAAATCCATAAAGTCCAACTCGAGACTTTACACATCCATAAACTTAAAAACTGTTTGACAACTAGTTTAATTTAATAAAAAAATTGATTTAAAACCATTGAAAATAAAATGTTTTGACTTACCGTATTCCCTTGTTTTTCAATGCAGCACTATAATCCGAAAAATCGGTATTTATCCAATTTTCTGATTGGTCAATTTTTTTTTCAACCAATCAAAAAATTGGATAAATACCGAGTTTTCGGAATTTAGTGCTGCATTGAAAAACAAGGGAATACGGTAAAATGGCTGAGAATTTATCAAATCTCCTTTTTGAATCTGTCCATAGCAACAATTTCAATCCTGAACATGAAGTTAATTCCAATTTTGCTAGAGATGGATTCGAAGTATTGCATGACTCTTTTCTGTTTTATCGCCGAAGAAAAAACAAAGACTCGACAATTATTGGGTTTGTAAACATAAAAACTGTTATGTAAGTTTTACAATAAATTTTGACCGAGTTATAGTTAGTCGTTCTAAAAAAACATATGTTTTTCAAGAATTCTTGGAAGGCGTCAATCTTAAAGACGTTACGAAAAAATGACTTTGCAGTTTGTTAAACGTATAAAAATTCGATGTTCTACATAAGGCATTTGGTCTAATAAAATTTTTGAAAAAGAGCATTTTTGAATTATATCGTTAGTTAATGAAAAAGACACAGCATCTTTGATACCATAATTTCATTCAATAAAGTCAGTTCTTCAAAAACATAAAACTTCCATTAGACAGAAATTGCCAGATTCGGTTGCTGCACTGCTATAAATTTTATGTCGTTTCGTAGCGTAGCGTACCTGCATACCTGAACATAGCGTACTAGCGTTTATACTGAAATTAGAAAATACAACTTTTTGAACACACCCTATTAAAAAAATTTTTTTCAAATGACCTACTAAAATTTTTTCCCATGAAAAATTGTAAATTTTTTTGGCCAGTTTGTCCAAACGAGAAACAATAGTTTACCAAAACTTTAAAATTCATTCTAGTAACAAAAAGTTAGATAAACTAAAATTACATTTTGACGATGTATCAATTCTCTATAAAACTTTCTATAATTTTTGTAAAATTAAAAGCTTTTTTTAAAAAGAAAAATAAAAGAAAAGAAAAAAAACAGGCTATAGTCTAATATGTGAACTTTAGTTCACCTATTTTTGAAAAAAATAAAAAGGTGAACTTTTTTCACAATTAGTTCACCTATTTTTTTAAATTAAATAATTAGTGAACTTTTTCTTTCAATTCTAGAAATCAAAATGCCATAACATTAATTAATTGATAAATTTCGAAAATTAGTAGTTTTTACTAATCATTTATTAAATTGAATCATGTAGTAAATTGAATTTAGTTGAAAGAATAATTTTTAATTGTTTTAGTCAATTACTAAAACAATTAAAAATTTTGGTTCTAATTAAGATTTATTATAAAAAGTTCACCTGTTTTTTTACCTGTAAAAATAGGTGAACTTAGTTCACCTACCTTATTTAAGGTATTTGCATAAATTATCATAGTTCACTTATTAGAGAATAGCCAAAAAACATTTATAGTAATTTTCCAAATATAATTTACAATGAATTTTCCAAATTACGTGAAATAAACAGGATTCGAAATCACCAAATAAAACTGATCATGGCCTAAATTTTATTGGAAATTTTTACTAGAATCGATTTTTAATTTTTTTTCAGTCTATTCACAAAATGTCTGAAACTTTGAAGTATTTTCTTGTCTCAGTATAAACGCAAGTATGGTTTGCAGGGAACGCTAGTACGATACGCTACTGTCAGGTACGCTACGGCTACGACATTAAATTGATAGCAGTGCAGTATCACAACTTTTATGGATGGTAAATATATAAAATGCACAAATGAAGTCTTATCATTATTAAATACAGTCATCGCGCGATTTTGTCCCGTCTTCAATAAGTCCCTTTTTGATTTTATCCCCAAAATCTTCAGGAACCGATTTCCTAAATGCAACATCATGTTAAATTGGTTTGATTATGTCCCAATTTTTATCCCATTTTTTGAAAAAATCCAATAATTTCTAGAAACTTCCATGCATTTTTTATTATATTTTCAATATCATATCTCATGTATTTTT
>NTPY01000875.1:431321-448854 GCA_002922825.1 Brachionus calyciflorus
CAGTTCATTCAATTTTTTCGACTTCAATGTTCATCTCATCACTGAAAAGAATTTGTCTCCACTAAGACAGTGGCCATGTTTTTACCATAAAAAAAACGCTTTCCTAGCTTTAACATGATTTTCCGAAAGATCAGGTTTCTTGACAGGAACTTTCCATTTGATTTTATTTGCCGATTCTCTCTTTCTGACTTATGATGAAGATCCAGTCTAACTATTAGACAATTTCAATTTATTTGCTATCGCATGAAATGGTTCAGTGCGTTGTTTTTTCACCAAATGGATCAGATTTTATTATCCTTTTGGGTAAATATTCGCGGTATATCTGATTTTGGACGAATTTGATATGATTTTAATTATTTGTACCGATAAATTATTATTTTAATTCACAATAAAGCTCTGTTCAACTCCTTTTTCGATATTTACCAACGTTTTTCTTGTTGTCTCTTTATTTCTGTCCTCAAGGGGAACTGATGGGTGATTTTTGAATTCTGAAGGCCCTATCTTACTTAAATTCTTTTTCAAATCAACTGATTTTTTTTTTTGAAGTAGCTTAATACTGTGTTAGCTAATATCCATAAATTCATAAGAATTCGTTGAGAATTTAGGAAATAGGAGAGTAAAGTTCAAGTTTTTCTCTAGGTTTTTCACAAAAATTTATCTCAAAAAAAAAAGAGCAGTTTTTTTTTTATCCCTTGTTAAGATCTATTTTAATTAATCAATCAGGGAGTGTTGGTTTATTGAAAATCGGATAAGGGCAGTTTTTTAAAAAAAAAAAATTTTCCGAAAAGTTGATCCATTTGAAAATGACAGCTTTTTAGATTAAAAATTAAGCAAAAATATAATTTTTTTCTCTAACTTTTTCACAAAGAAACCCAAAATAAGGACAATATATCACAAAATTTTTTGATTTTTAGGTAAAATTAAGAACCATTTTTAAAAATTTTATGATTATAAAAAAAAAAATAGATAGATTTAAATAATTTTAAAATGGCTGATGACGTTTTAAAAAATTTAACCTCACTCTAAATAATTAGTTTATTTAGTGAATTTTAATATATTAGATTAAAAATTTAATTTATTTAATCGATATAATTAATTTTATTTTATTTATTCATGAAAAGAATTCATTTTTATCGCTATGATTTATGTCCAAATCGAAATCTCCTGTGAGATCTCCTTGAGTTAGATGGAGGTTTTGAAAAATGAGAAAAGACAGAGATAAATAAAAGAAAGAAAAGAGAATCTCCTTTGTTTCTCTTAATTGTTATATGTCTCAATTGAAAAATTAATTATTAACTTTAGACACCTGATGTCTGTTATTACAGTAAAAATTAAATAATAATATGGTTTATTCTTTTGTGTTCTTTAACAATTTTTACCTACAACTTTGAAACTTAATTAGAAAAGAGCGATGTTTCAAAATATTTTTTTGAAAAAAATATTTGATTGTTTTTTTTGCAACGAAGATGTTTCAAAAATAAATATGCTTGATCTTAGTAGCGTAATTAGTTATAGTAAATTTTCAAATATTTAAAAATTTTTTTTACAATTACTTTTAACTGACGTTAAATTTTCAATACCTTAAAACCTTACTTATAGCCTCAGGGGCTATATCCGAAAAATGACTGGGGCTATATGCGAGATAAGAGGGGAGACGGTATAAATAATTTTATCAAAAATTTGCTTACCCCTGTGGTTAAGTAAAAATAGAATTTAAAATAAGATTGGGTTGTCGTAGATTGTTTTTGTTTTGTAAAAAAATTAATATAGCCTAATAGGCAAGTATTCACGTAGTTTAGTCCCTCATTGGGGTATATGAAAACTCGAAAATAAATACCCTTGCTTAAATTGCAAAAATTTAAAGAAGAATTTTAAGCACAATTTTAGATTTTTTTTATTTTTAAAATGAGGATAAGTTGAATTTTAACTGAAAAAAGTATGGTGTTATACTCGAGTTTAAAAGGGATGGTGGTTCATCAAAAAATAGTAGAGCCCGGGGCTATAAACAAGGTTTTACTTAGTTGATTGCAAAAAAAAACTTTAGATTTTTTTTTCAAATTATGTTAAAAAAATATTTGAATTATTTTGAAACATCACTTTTTTCTATTAAAATTGCAAAGTTGTAGGTAAAATGGTTATAGAACACAAAAGAATAAACTATATAGTAATAAATTTTTTAATACCATCGGTAATTTTAACATTTAATTTTTTGTTTAATTAATTACTTTAATTAAATTAAATCAAAGAATTTACTTTATTCTTTTATTTTTTTTTAAACGGTTCTTTGAAAATATTAAATTTTAAGGCGACGTCGCTTTTTTTCACTTTTTTATAACTCCACTTTTTTATCACTTTTGCAATTATTGAAATTTTTGAGTATCAATATAAACTAAGCTTCAATAAAAAATTTTAATTAAGGCTTTTTTCTTTAAAGTGATGGCAGAATAAACCAAAATTGCAATTTAAAAATGAATATATTAATAGTCAGTACCAACCACCCAAAACTTGTTGCTTTTTGGTTATTTCTTTTTGTGGACAATCAAAAAAAACTAAGATAAATTAATCAATTGAACTTTTTATAAATCACTTTTTATTAAAATGAAACCCCATCTTGAAGAAAATGGGAACATAATTGAAATGGGACATTAATAAAAAAAAAATTTTTTTCTAAAAAAAGTATTTTTAGCTGCTTTTACTTAAAAGTATTAATTATCAAAAAATTATACATTTTTCAAATGTTAGCTTAGTTTCGTCTCTTTGATCTGAAATTAATTTCGATTAATATTTTAACTTTTTACCTTGGATTTTTTAAGTTAAATACAATATTATACAACATTATAATATTATAATCAATTATCTTGACCTTTACATGAACATAACATTTTCAATTTTCAAAAAATACATGGGATATAATGATATTGATTTTGGAGATTTTGAGGATAAAATCAAAAAGGGATATATTGAAGAAGTGACATAATCGCGCGATTACTATATTTCCAATAATAAATTTGCTTTGGAAGTAACAAAATAGATGATAACCACTGGAATTAAGTACTGAAATAATGCGATAAATAGAAAAGGATTTTTGGACATAATTTGCAATTTTATTTTAATTATCTTAAATTTTTATTTTAATTTTATTAAAAATCGAAAAAATCAAAATTTTTGGCCAGTTACAATAAGTCGCTTTTTTTCACTATTTATTCGTACTTTAGCCGCTTTTCACACTAAATTGTTAATTAGAGAACAAAAATAGTGAAAAAAGCGATAAACGAAGTTTAACTGTTGAAATATCTTGTCTTAAAATAAAATTGAATGATTATTTTTCTTAAAATAAATCCCAAAAAATAAAATCAATGATCCCGAATTAAGAATCTTCTGCTTTAAATTTAATCAATCAAATCAATTATCCAAAATTTTTAAATAAACTTAATTCTTATTAAAATTAAAATTCTTATTAGTTAACTAAAAATTTTTTTTATTGAAAAATAATTTTTTTACTAACATTTTTCTCCGAGAGATTTATTTAAGATCTCTGTCTGTCTAATAAATCTCCAGTGAATCTAAATATTTTCTACAAGAGATTTTAATTATTTCTCACTTAGAATTATTTCTCATAAAAGTCGCAATGGATATTTCGACATGGGTGTAGTATGATGAGAATATTTCTTCATTAGTTTTATTTTATTAATAATTCCTTGTTTTATTATTCAGATTGATAAAAAAAACTATTGAAAAAATTATTTTACATAATGAATTTTTTTTTGACTATAGGGGTTCAAAGTTTCTAAAATTTTGAAAAGTATGTAATATTCCAAAGCAAAACTATCAAAAATTTATATAAAATATTTTAGAATTAAACATTTTCTCAAAGAGCATAAAAATCCAGAAAATTAAGATATTTTTTCCAGAAAAATTTTAAGTCGAAAAAATCGGTAAAAAAGCGAAAAAATGCCTATTTTTCAGGACATTTGAAGTTTTTTTCATTGAATCAATATTTTGAAATTTTAGATATATTTTTTATTGGATAAAAAAAATTAGCAAGGATTGAATTTTATTTAGTGATGGGAGTTTTTCTTAGTTTTTATTTAGCTAACTTTTAGCCAACTTAAAATTATTTTTTAAAACCTTTTTTTTAAGAAAAAAAATTTTAGCCAAGCAAGCTTAATTTTAGCTAACTAATTTTTAGCTAACTATAAGGACGGCGCCGGGTCTCCATTGAAACTTACTTGGCCTTTAATTTTGAATATCAAGATTAAAAGTAAAAATAATAAATTTTGGCTCATTTTAAAGCATTTTTGTTTGGCTTTTTCCGAGAATACTTGATTTTTTTTATTTGTCCAGTAAATTATGCTTCACATTTTATTTAAAAACACCTTATTTTAAAAATACTTGAAAATGAATTTATTTTGAAAAAATTGGATATAAAATTTTCAAAAAAAGCAAAAAAAAATTAAAATTTTAAAAAAATAAAAAAAATTTCGATAAAATGCCTCTTGATAATTTATCAAAGCGCTTTTGTCCAATCACTCAAGGATGCAAAAGAAGAAGGGACATTATTGGAAAAAACAGTTTAAAAGAAATAAAAACAATCGATTTGGCAAATGAATCAACGTGTTATTTTGGCATACAAGTTCAAATTGGAGATTTTTTGTGTATGAAGCATTATTTGAAATACTATAATAAAAGAATAAGTATTAAAAATTCACAAAGAGTATTTTCCGATGAGCAAAATATTTATGAGCAAACAACATTTGACCAAAACATTGATAATAATACTACTATTAATAATAATAATAATAAAAATAATAATAATAAATATGATGTACAACCTACACCATCATCAAATATAAATTACGATTATGCTTTTTCAACTTATGAAAACACTTTTGGAAATAACATTGATCTTTCGAGTAATAATGATGATGGCGAACAAATTCGAGATTCGACTAATTTGTGTATTTGGATAGAAAAAAAACTTATTTAGATAATGGTAATAAAAACAAAACGGTTTTGGATATTGAACGTGGATATTCCTCACATAGCTTCTGTTTTATATGTCGCAGAAATACGGGAGTAGCTTAAAATAGCTAAAATCAAAAAAATACTGTCAAAACAGCTAAAAAAATTCAGGTAAAAATAAATTGAATCAAAATAGCTTAATTAAGAAAAACCGAAGTTCAAAATAGCTAATAATTATAATTTTGAAAATAAATTGATTAGAAATAATAAATAGATTATTAAATAGATTATTTTGAAGGGTAAATTTTAGTCAGAGAATTCGAATTTTAACATAATTTTTTATTTGGACATATTAAAAGGTCATATTTTCCACCCTGGTACAAAATAGCCAAAATATTTGGATTAAATATTCGAGTTAGAAAAAATAAATTTAAATCTGAGTTAATTTTTAATTAATCTAGGTAAAAATTATTTTTTTCAATGTCAGTTATTTCAGTATTTGCTTCACTATTTAGTATTGAGTCAAATAAACGGTTGTTTTCATGGTCTTCATCTATTTCCATACGATTACATTTTCATCCACACAATCTACAGTTAAATCAAGTTCATCGGATTCATTTTCATTTTCTTCATCTGATTCATCGGAAATTTCTTCAATCACATCTCCTGGGTTACTACATTTAGCTATTTTTAATGCACCTCTTGGAAAACTTGTTTTTTTTCTTTGTTCTGTTAAAATACATGCTCAGAGTAGAAATTACTGGGTCAGATGTCACATGTAACAAGTTGAGCTGATCTGTCATTGTAAAAAGTCTATTCATTTTTCTTGTATGTTAAAGTCGAATAGCTATATTGTCCTTATTTCTTGCTTCTTGCGCCTCTTCTCTGTAATAACCAATAGGCAATTCAAAATTCGAAATTATTTGAGATGAATGAACTAGTAATTTGTGCATTGCGACCGGCATATAAAACCATGGGTATTCGTTTACATAAAGGTTATATGTTTCATCACAATAGATTCTAAACTGAAAAAGATCGATTACATAATTTGAGTTAACAATGCACAAAATGTTGTATAAACGCCAAATTAGTTCTTGATTTACTCCTGTTATCTCAGGTAAAATGGGATAGCTTCGAAAGGCTCTTCGTGCTTTCGTCATTTGTTGATCCTTTTTTAATTGAAACATTTGATTTCAAATTTTCAAAATTAAATATAATTATATGTTACCTGAACCACTATCTTTCGGAAAGTCAGGCTTTTCCCAAATATCCTTTAAAACCTTCTTTTTTTTTTCTTTTTTTTTCGAGATTCATCGCCTCTTATATCCCATCTTTTTATAGACAATCGATAACTAATGTGTAATATACACTGGAAACAGCGAATGTACGCATGCAATGCCAACAAACCGTACTTCAAAGCATTAGTATTTGGAACCAGCTTCTCAATTGCTTGTTTGTCATTCATTTGAACTGGGCTTGACAGATGTTACATATCCTTGGTGATGAATTGTTACTTATAGCATTGACTGATTTTCCATCGATCATAGTTAAGCTTAAATCAAAATTAACACGAATTTCGACCGTTAGATCATTGCACATAAGGCGAATAATTAATTTATCAAGTGCTTTTATTTGTTGATCAATTTCACTATGTTCTCTTTGAATCAATTCTGTCAAAAATTTTTTAAATTAATAATTACCACCGTTGGGAGTAGTATAGGTTGGGAAAATTTTTAGCGCGTTATTACTGGTCAGTTTCAAAAAATATTTTTAATTAGCCAATCAGATTCGTCCATCCCCTTTTCTGATTTGTTCTTTAAATCTCCACCCAATTTTACATAAATTATAAGACAAGTTCACAATACATCGCTATGTTAAATTTTGAAATTTCCGTTTTGATTTTAATTGGTCAATTTTTTTCTACCAATAAAATTGATCTTTTTTTATTATAAATTTCAAAGCAAAAAATAATATTTTCAGAAATTACAAAAATGAAAGTTGAAATACTCAAAAATTTAGACAAATTGGAAATTTATGGTGATTATGACATAAAATGGATAACAATTGTCAAAGAGATAGAAGGCTCAAGATTTTCAAATTTTCCAAAAAGATGGATTGTTCCTACAAGTCAACATGATAATCTTGTCTCAAAACTTGAAGAAAATGATATTGATGTTGAATTCATAAAGGAAAAAATCTTTCCTGAAAAATCAATAATAGCGGTTACATTTGAAGAAGATAATTTTAAGATCAAGTTGCCAGTCCCGAAACAAATATTTTCAAAATTGTTTCATACACCAAAGAAAAGTTTAAATAGTGAATGGATTATCAAGAATGAATATTTTCCATTATTTTATAAAATTTGTTTTGATTTGAATATTTTAGTTAATTGTGTTTAATTTTCTCAATAAATTTTTTTTTAAATTAAATTATATTTTTTATTATCATGCAACCCAAAAACATTGGCCGACTTTAAAGAAATATGGACTACTTGAAAGTTTTATCTTGTTGTGATAAAAAGATGAGAAGTTCAATTATAAATGCCAGTCATACTGATTTAATTAATACATTATGTGAATGCATATTAAATATGTTAAACGGAAATATAAACATAAAAGATGAAGATAGATCAAAACTTTCTAATTATAAGAATTCACTTAGAAAACTTATAAAGAAAATTAGTTTTAAGGAAAGAAAAAAGATTCTTGTTCAAAACGGAGGATTTTTACAAATTTTACTCCCATCAGTAATCACTGGTCTAGCTTCATTAATAAGTACTGCAATTTCAAAAGAATGAAAAATACAAATAAGTGGGTTGATTTTGATAGATCTAATGAGCAAGAAATTATCAAAGATAAAATAAACGAAGAAGATGCATATTCCGAGACAAAATCTGATTTAGATGAAAATGAAAGAATAAAAGAAGAAGAAAATCAAATTCAAACTTCTCCAACATATTATATTAATAAGATAAAACAAATTTTAGATATTTTGGATCATTCAATGATTAAAGTTGCACCAGCCGAAAATACAAGAACAAGAAGAGTTATTTCAGATAAAACTTTTAATCAAGTTCTCGAATTATCTGCCAAAATGTCGGTAAAAAAAAGAAAAAAAGTCAAAACAACAAAAATGAAAAAGAAGAGAAAAAAAAATGTAAAAACAAAAAAGACTAAATAATATCAGGAAAATAGATACTGAAGACGAGAAAGAAACTTCTAAAAAGAAAAAAAGAAAAGAAAACTTATCTTTACTTTGGGATGATTTTAATGAAAAAGATTTTTATTATTAATAAATAAAATGAATAAATATAATTTTTATTTTGATCCCCCTTCTGCGGCCTCTTTTACTGGTCTGGCAGCCATTAAAAATGAAAAATCTAATTTTAAAGAAAGCGACATCAAAAGTTGGCTTTTGAATCAAGAACCTTATACACTTCATAGAGCGATAATTAAAAAATTTAAAAGACAAAAAACAATTGTCGCTGGAATTAACGATCTTTTGCAGATGGATTTGGTTGACGTTTCTAAACTTGCTAAATCGAATAAAGGTTATAATTTTTTGCTTACTGTAATTGATGTTTTTAGCAAGAGAGCTTGGATAGAACCAATAAAAAACAAATCATCAGAATCAATATTAAATGCATTAAAAAAAATATTCAAGGAGATAAAACCAAAAAAATTCAGACAGATAATGGGACTGAATTTAAAAATAGATTGGTTCAAAAATATTTAAAAGATAATAATATTGAATTATATACGACATTTTCTGAACTCAAAGCGTCTGTTGTTGAACGATTTAATAGAACAATTAAAGAAAAAATGTGGAGATATTTTTGTTATAAAAAAAAAAATGTATATACAGATGTCCTCCAAGACCTTGTTGATTCCTAAAATAATACATTTCATAAAATAATTAAAACAAAACCAATCCTTGTTACGCCAAAAAGTGAAGCAAAAGTTTGGAAAATTATATACGGCTATGATAAAGATTCTGGTGATTACCCAATAATAAATCCAAAATTATCAAAAAATGATAAAGTAAGATTTTCAAAATCAAAAGGAATTTTTGAAAAAGGTTATACACCGAATTGGACCCGTGAAATATTTATAATTGATAAAGTTCTCTTTCAAAATCCGCCTGCTTATAAAATAAGAGATCTAAATAATGAAGTTGTTGAAAGAAAATTTTATGAGCAAGAATTACAGAAAATTGAGAAAAAAGAAGAAATTTATTCAAATGAAAAAATTTTAAGAAAAAGAAATAATCAAACCGAATATTTTGTAAGCTGGTTGGGTTACCCTAAATCAGTTGGATAAGCGCAAAAGATCTAATAGAAAAATGAGTTTCTATGTCACACTTCCTAGTAATAGTTCAATGGACCTTTATCCAAATTATACCTTAAGTGAATTTGCTGTACAGCTAAAAGAACCAATACGTTTAGATGTTCAATATGAAGTAGCCCTTGTGGAGTTTACTTATAAACATTCATGGAGTTTTGAGGTTGAAAAACTAGTTATTGATCTCTTAAATGAAAGAGACTATGATACATTTAATCTTGTTTATCACGATGGGGAGAGTATATCATCTTTTACTCACAGACTGAATGGAGAAATTTGGACTTATTATATTAAAAAAGAATATAATAGCAGATATGAATTAAATAAAAAAGGAAATTTGGCAAATGATGTACTAGCTCCACCTTCACTTTATTCGCCATCAAATTTAAATCATGATGTTATATAGGATATTAGAAAATCGGAATGGTTCAAAAGCGTTCCTTCATTTACAAATGATCCTTTCAAGTTTGTAATTTATCAACCTGGTAATTCAAGAATTAAGTTTGAGGGAGATATATTAAAAATATTAAATCTAGAAAATAATTGGTATAGATCAACAACAGATAACAAATTTCTATCTTCTGGTTTAATAGAAGATTCATCACCTAGTATAATTCAAACATTATTTATTTATTGTGATATAATAGATTATCAATATGTCGAAAATGCTTACGTTCCATTATTAAGAAATGTTGTAGTAGATAACAGCTATTTAAAAACATCTTGGGTTTAATATGATAATCCTCATTATTTAAACATTAATAAATCAGAAATATCCGTTATTCGTGTTGAAATAAGAGATGATACCGGAAGCAAAGTTAAATTTGATAACGGTAAAGTAATTGCAAAACTTCATTTCCGCCCTAAAATAGTATAAATAGAAGTTCTTACAAGATTAAAATTTAATTTATCAAAATTAAAACTTTAAAAATTTTCAAATTTCTTAAACTAAAAATAAAAAAAATATGGATTTCTATGTCACTATACCTAGTGGTCCAACTACAGATATGCCAGACCTTCAAGCAAACTGGGTTGACCTCAATTTCGAAAAATCAATCCAATTGGAGGGGAAGTATGAAGTTGCACTGGTTCAATCAGTTTTCCGGATGTCTTCACCGGCTCATTGGCTACTAAGATACATTAAATGGAAATGACCCTAAAGAAAGTGTGAAGCATAGATTAAAAAAAGCTATTCGAAATATTTCTGAAAAAAATCATCAAGGTGAAGGTTGCATTTTAAAGCCTGGTTTGAATATAAATAGAAGAAAAAAAAGAAAATCATTTTAGTTATTTTGGTGCTATCAATGGTGTTAAGGTGATAATAATTACCTTTTTTAAGATTGGATGTCTTATGAAAAAATTTAATTGGATCTCTTATTTAAAAATTTGATTGGCTTGCTTATTAAAAATCCCTATTGGAGGAAAAAAATTGACCATTCAGAATCAAAACGGAAATTTCAAAATTTAACATAGCGTTGTATTGGGAAGTTGTCTTATAATTTATTTGAGAATGAGGAGAAATTTAAAGAACCAATCAGAAAAGGGGATGGACGAATCTGATTGGCTAATTAAAAATATTTTTTGAAACTGACCAGTAATAACGCGCTAAAAATTTTCCCAACCTATAATACTGTTCGGCCTCTTTATAGGAGTAGTAATAAGTTTTTTGTAAATATGTTTCTTTTGACAATACAATATCGTTGAAAACTTGGCCATTTAACCAACTTCTTTCTTTTTCCAAAAATCTTTCGAATATTCTACAATGTTTTTTGTACTTTTCATGTACTTTTATTTGAAAAAGTCTAAATTTTTTGTTAAAAACACCATTATAGGATCATTTTATTTCAAAATGGAGCAAATATGAGCAGCCAATTTTTTAAAACCAAAACAAAATACTATATAAAAATAATATTTAGACGGTGGACAAACGTGGACATTTTTAGTTTTTTTAGTTTGTAAAATTTATACAGGATTTCTTATTTTTGAGTTTTGGCGAAAACTTTTGCTTGGCTGAATCACTGTCGAAGAGCTTAATTAGGTAATTAAATAAGCTTACTTAAAATAAATTTTTAAAAATTAGAACTTGGTATAGTATTTTTTTATTTTCTATTTTTCTCTTATAATTATATTTCGACAATTGTCACATTAACGGTTCAAAATCCCTCTTGTATCATTCCCAAGATAGTTAGTGTCAAACCAGTTAGTCTAGCTCGAGTACAATCACCCAATAAAAATAGAATAGATAAAATAGCATTTAATTTAAGGATTCAACAAGAAAAAAAGCTCGAAAAGGAATCGACTACAAAGACTTTAAAAGATTGTCAAAAAATTATTATTTAATAATTGATTAGAATAGCTTAATTAGGTAATTAAATAAGCTTGCTTAAAATAAAATTTTAAAAATTAGAACTTGGTATTTTTTACTATAGCAATTTTTTATTTTCTATTTTTCTCTTATAATTATATTACGACAATTGTCACATTAAAAGCTTCAAAATTACATTTAGCACCAAAATTCTTTGGAAAATTATTTAGAAAATATAAATTTTCGTTGTTTTTATCTTTTAGCTTTTTTGATAAAATTCATTTTTAATTAAAGCTCTTTTGAACTCAGCTTTTTTTACAGGTAGCTATATTAAATTTAGCTTATTTGATTAAAATTAATTGCTAGGAAAAAGAAATTTAGCTGTTTTAAAACTAGCTTTATTGATACTAGCTATTTTGATTGTTGCTATTTTAATACAGATCCCAGAAAAACTGGTTCAAAGCCAATAACAGTATTGTCAGTTGAAGCTACAATTGATATTTATATGAAACGAAATATATTAAAACCAAGAGGAGCAAGGTCTTGTAGCGTGCATCTTACTGAAAATTTTAATGTCAAAGAAGATCAAGTCGATCAAATACCAATTGTTTGTGATACTATCGAACTTACAAATGAAAAAGCGAAAGAAATTTTAGAAGGTTTTAAAACTCGTGAAAATCAGAAGTAATCTTCGAGGAATTATGCTTTAAAACAAAAAGTTTTAAAAAGAAGAACTTTTTTTTATATTTAATGAATTAAAATCTCTGATTTTATCTGAAAATTGGAGCAAATTACAAGCTATCGTGATCTACTTGTTTTGGCTAAAAACAGGCCTTGATCAAAATATGATAGCAAATATTTTTGATTTTGAATATAGACAAAGTGTAAGCAATATTTGCGCTCGCAATGATTAAAGATTTTGTTCCAAATTTTCTTGGAGCAAAGCGTTTATCAAGAGATTAATTGTTGGAAGAAAACACCGTGATGGTAAAGGAACTTTTTGATTTGAATGAAGAACACATTGCTTTTATTGCTGCAGTACATATTGTTATTGTCAAAAGAGTTCAAATAATATGATTCAGCGAAAACTTTTTAGTGGGCATAAAAAGACCTCTTGTTAAGCCATTTGTTATTACTACTTCAAATGGGAAAATAATTGATGTTTATGGGAACCACGCTGCTACTGATAACGATGCTTCAATAATGGAAAATATTATGAAAACAGACAATGATCTAAAAGAAATATTGAAAAAAGGTGAATTAGCAATTTTAGACCGTGGATTTAAGAATGCTTATCGACATTAAAGTCGACATATGGATTAAACTGCAAAACTCCAACCTGTATTTTTTAAATAAGTTATTTTTTCATTAAAAATATTTTATTGTAAAATTTAGGTATAAAAAATGGACAAAAACAGCTAAACTGGAGCCAAGCAAATGAAACCCGCTTGGTAACAAAATGCCGATACATCATAGAGGTTATAAATGGAACATTCAAACACCAGTTTAAGCTTTCAAAGAAACTCAAAACTCAATGATTAGTCATATTTTCGACGACTATCGAATAGCAGTTTCATTAATTAATGGTTTCTTCTCCGAAAGAATATCAGCCAAAGAAGATGTAGAAGAAATTGGACAAAATATAAAAAAAAAAAACTCAAATTAAGAAATGATATGGAAAAATATTTGGAATTAAGGTTAACGAGTAGTCAGAACTTATTCACGAAGATTGAAGAGTTACAAGCTGATGGATTTCCAAAACTAGATGTTGAAACAATAAGAAAAAAAATTACTTTTGGATATTATCAATTAGAACAAGCATTTGGATATTTATTTGAACATTTTAGTGCAAATGAAGACTATGAGTTTTTGGTGTCTAACAATTTAGAAAATGATGAAGATTCCAAAATAGTTTTCGCTAAGATTCAGTCAAGGCATTCCAATTGTCTTAAATACAAAATATTTGTGAGATTTAAACCACACTCAAATAATTTGGACAATTTAAGCTGGGTGTGTAGCTGTAAAACTGGTAAAAGGACATTAGGATGCTGTAGTCCTGTAGCAGCATTGATTTATTTTATGGGATATAATCGTTAAAATTCGGAAAACATACCTAAGCCAGGGATGAAATTAAAAAAAAAATTTAATCCCTATTTTCAATGATACAGATGAGGATGAAGACGTTTCAAGTATATTGCCACAAGACTTAATGAAGAGATCTCTGTCCATCGATTCAGAAATCAATAATAATAATCCATCTGAGACCAAAAAATTTTTTTTTTTTTTTAAATTTTTAAATTTTAATTCTTTTTTTCCATAATAAAAATTAGGAAATTAAATATTTTGAATTTGTATTAAATTTTGAACTTTGGGTCCTAAAAAAAATGCGATACCATAATTGTTAGGTTTAGAAATTTTGAACAGTAAATTGTTGGACTTTTATAGGCCAGAAAATAAATTTTCTAAGCCTAACAATTATGGTAACCTCATTAGGCCAAAACTCTTCAAGATACTGAACCGTCCTTTAGCTAGCTAAAAATAAGCTAACTAGTTTTTAGTTAGCTAAAAATTAGTTAAATTAGTTAAAATTTTTTTTCTTAAAAAAAAGGTTTTAAAAAATAAAAAAACACATCTGCGAAGTACAGAAACTCATAAACTCTCACATTTAATTTATTTTAATAAAATTAAATTAAAATTGAAAATAAATTTTTTTTTATTTAATATTAAGGATAGGAATCTATTGAATTTTATCTCTAAATTCATTTTGTACACTGTAATTATTTTAGGTAATAAATTTCGCAAAAATGTGATTTTTTCATCACTTCTTTGTGAAGTGAAAATCAGAAAAATGTGCATTTTGGTCACTATAAAAATCTCGAAATTAGAAAAAATAACCATTCATTAAATTTTTTTAAAAATTTAAATTTATTTATTTTCTATTTTTAGATTTAGGTAAATCCAAGAACTTCATCTTATTTTTTTTAATTACAAATTCTTAGTAAGCGCTTTACTTTTCAATTAAAAAAAAAAACATTCATTAAATTTTTTTGAAAAATTTTTGGACCATTATAATTTTTTCTATAAATTTATGACTAATAAATTAAAAAAAAAATAATCCATTAAAAAAAACGAATGATTCAAAAAAATAAAAAAAAGAGGGTCCAAAATTTTTTAGCAAACTTATTTATCAACTAAAAATTAGTCGGCTAATTTTTATTAAGCTTATTTTAAGCTTGCTAATTTTTAGTTAGCTAAATTTTAGTTGACTAAAAATTAGCTAGCTTATTTTTAGCTAACTAAATTTAAGTTAGCTTATTTTTAGCTAACTAAATTTAAGTTAGCTTATTTTTAGCTAACTAAATTTAAGTTAGCTTATTTTTAGCTAGCTTAGCTAACTTAGCTTATTTAGGGCCCATCACTAATTTTTTTAACATACAATAATTATTGGATATTAACAGCTGTTAGTTAAACTTATTCACATAATTATAATTTACTCTAAAATAAAATATATATTAGACGAACCTAAATTCTGTTGTGGTTTACTTTTTTTAGTCGACTATTTAGGTTGGCCAATATTTTTTTATTTTCCATTACGGCTTTAAAACAATTCTCTATTTTTGCCTTATTTTCCGCTTTTTGGTCTTCCCCTTGACTTTAGACCCGCCACTACCTTTACATAAAGAAAAATCATCATGCTCCGATTGTCTTCTGGGCAATTGTCCGTACTTGGTGTCAACTTCGATTGGCACAAGTTCCTCTCAATGGTCTACTGTAAATCAATCACAAATGAAGTTTATGTCAAAATTTAAAGGCCTATGAAACCAATGACAAAAATTTTTAATCATAAAAAAATAATTTTAATTAGTAAATTATTTTATTTATAAAATTTAAAAAAAAAATATATAAAATTAAAGAAAAAATATGATTTTAATTAAAAAATAATTAATAGGTCTGATTTTCACTGTATTTTTCTCTGAACTCACTCGCTAATTGAATAAGAACTCTTTCTTTAATTTTTCTGTGTAAACTACGGAGTGCTTCAGCACGGTCTTTCATTGTTATCCGCTTTCTACTACTCGACAGTCAATTTATACGCCACATAAGCCTAACTTCGTTTGCAATATCGTCAGCAGTGATTTCTAATTTATATTGAGCTGTTAACTGAATTTTTCTCTCTTCTTCCCGTTGTTTTGCATTTGACATAGCAATTAAAGGCTCTTGATTGACTAACGAACCAACATAATCAAAATTATCTGTATCTACGTTTTGACTCATATTTATTTCATCTAGGATTGGAAATATGCTTGCTGTAGATCGAATAGCTTGACTGGACCCGCAATTTTGAAATGCTGAAACTGTATTTATATCTTGTTCATTTGCCCACAGATTTGGTAAATCTGAAATAGTTTCAAGATTTGCGAACATCAAATCTTTTCGTACAGATTCAGCATCATTTTCGAAAATTTCAAAAGCTTGTTAGAAATTTTGGGCAATTAATTCATGAGAATCTTGAATATTTTCCATTTCATTTTCATCGTAATATTGAATTTGGTCAGGAAGATCGTAACAAAATTCATATGGAAATTGGATAAATTGATTAAGAGCTAAAAGATAATTTGAAATGTCATTTGATACTTTGTAATGGTTTTTAAGCATTTCTAATTTTTGTTCTTTTTCTTGATCTTTTTTGGAAACTTCTCTTATTTCTTGACCAAGCTTTATCCGTGCATAATCAACGGAAGTACACGCTTGTTGAATTTTTAGATGATTAATTAATAAAAAAAATTTTCGGATGTTGACTTGGAATCATCTCGTTCAATCCTGAGTGAAATCCCTCAATCCGATTATTAGTTCTAACATTTGACTCGAAATGGTTCCAGTATTTTGGTAAGATATCTAAAAAAAATTAATCATTAAGTTCAAAAAAAAAATAAAAAATAAAAATCATTTTCTTACTTTTTAACCATTGTCGGTCAAAATAAGAATACAATTCATTGCATTTTGGATCATCTGGCATATAATTTTTGATAACTGTATATCCTTCTTCAAATTTGTCAATTGGTAATAGTGACAAAGCCCCAAGAAGGTTAATGAATTCTCTATAATTATCTTTGTGATAATTATTTTTTAAACCAAGTTGAACTGCTTTTCGAAAAATAGCTTGTCTAAAATGGAACCAACATCCCTAAACAATTATATTAGGAAAATGGAATTGCATAGCATTAGTACTAGCTTTTTCGAAATCAGCCATAATCGACTTCGGGTTAAGTGTAATCTAAACAAAAAAATAAAAAAAAAATTAAATATTTTTAATTTAAAGTTTTAAATAAAATTACTTACATTCAGTTTTATTGCTAAGTCTTTAAGAAGCGTCAGTACTTCTCTGTATGTTTACTAATTTTTCCTGTTTGACAAAATATATGCGCAAGGGACTGTGGTGTATTCATTCGCACCTTTAATAGATGCGTGAATTGTGAACAGTTGTGAAAGCTGTATTGGTGCTGATTTGAAAGTGCCGTCCATGTACCATTCATCGCTCTCGCTAAGTATTTTTAAGG
Organism: Brachionus calyciflorus; assembly: GCA_002922825.1. Classification (NCBI taxonomy): domain Eukaryota; kingdom Metazoa; phylum Rotifera; class Eurotatoria; order Ploima; family Brachionidae; genus Brachionus; species Brachionus calyciflorus. The sequence goes on from NTPY01000875.1 coordinate 448,487, forward strand.
CCTCATCATCAATAAAAATGAGAACACGATTATCTGGCTTTTTATTATCGTATCTCAGAAAAGCTTGGTTTTTAGCTGTGAGACAGTATTCGTCTGTTATTTCTAACTGGGAAAAATAAGATGGGATTGTCGGAAGTTTATTTACTCGGCGTTTATGAAGAGTGTTTGAAATTGTTTTAAAAGGCTTAAATTTTGCTGCAATAGTATGTTCTGAAATGCCAGATTGAATAAGATTTTGTTCCAAATTTTCTTGGAGCAAAGCGTTTATCAAGAGATTAATTGTTGGAAGAAAACACCGTGATGGTAAAGGAACTTTTTGATTTGAATGAAGAACACATTGCTTTTATTGCTGCAGTACATATTGTTAT